>AWWV01008022.1:0-79080 GCA_001974805.1 Corchorus capsularis
TAATGATAATGGGCTCATGCCATGATGTCAATCCGGCCATCTAGAATCAATAGCAAGCAATGTGATGAACTTGTAATTGATTTGTAATTTCTTGCCCAAATCATCACCAAAGCTCTTCAATTGAACTTCAAAGGTCTTCAAGTCTTCAAGATGAGTTCGAACAAGGTCCATGAGTGCATCCTTGAATCTCTTAGCTCTTGCTCTTGTCATCAGACTATTAGGTATCTTCAATGGATCGAATATCATCTTTTTGGTGCTTGGAACATGCTCAACGATATCTCTATGATCTTCATACATCTCCATGCTTCCTTGCAGCCCTTGCACGTCCTTTCCATGCTCTCCATGCTTGTCTTCAAGTCCATAATAAGTCCTTGGGCGCATCACCAAGTTCCACCTTATGGGGCAGCCCAACCTTCAGCTGGCTTTGGGTATCAGTTTCCTCATCCCCCAACTGATTTTACTTCTGGTACTGGTTTCGGTGGTCCTACTCCACTTTCTAAAATTTTAAAAGAAGTGAGAAATTTGGGGGTTGACACTTTTGTGGGTACAAAGGATGCTATTAAAGCCTAGGATTGGTTGGATTCTGTCATCAGTGCTTTTGAGGATATGAATCTTGTGGAGCCTCAACGAGTGAAAATAGCATCAAGATTGCTAGATGAAGAAGCAAAGGCTTGGTGGGTTAGTGTAAAAGACCGTACTCAGGGGGGAGTAACCTGGGAGAGGTTTGTATCAGAATTTCATAAAGAATATAACTCCAAGTTTGAAAAGACTCGTATCTCGAGTGAATTCATGGAACTAAAGCAAGGTGAAATGTTAGTCAGTGAATTTGATAGTAAGATAAGGAGGTTGGCCAGAAATATGCATACAGGTTGTATGACTGAGGAGTTGTTGTGTACCCGATTTGCTAGCGGGTTGAATGTTGAGCTACAGTCTTCTATAGCTTCGCTGATTACAGATGAATCGAGGACTGTGACATACAGTCATTTAGTTGATACGGCCAAGCAAGCAGAGTTAGTGGTAGAGGCAGCTCGGAAGACAAAACAGAAATCTGGGTTTTTCAGTAGATTTTTTTAAGGGAAAAGGCAAGAAACATGATACAGACTTTTCATTTGAGCCATCATCGAAAAAGAGTCGTAGTTCAGACTCCTTTGGTGGAGCGTCACTTGGTAGCTCTGTTGGTTCCACACAGGCCTCTCGTTTTGGCAAGTCCGCGAAGGGAACTATCTACAATAATTAGTCTACAAAGAAAAGAAATGTTTGTAAGAATTGCCGTAACGATCATGATGGACCTTGCCCATTCCCTGCCAGGTGTTTCCAATGTGGTAGTTAGGGTCATCTTCGTAAGGATTGCTCGCGTGTTCAGGGCACTCAGAGTCAAGCCGGTCAGGGTAGCCGAATCTTTAATACCCGTCAACATACTACTACTGCCCACATAGCCTCCGATAGCGGAATTTCTGGATCGGGGTCCAACACTCGGGGCAGAGTTCAGACCCTACTCTACACTTTGACACGTGAAGCTGCACAGGACAACCCGAACTCCATCACGGGTATTGTTGTACTATTCCGGAATTATGCGAGAGCTTTGATTGATACTAGGTCAGAGCACTCGTACGTAAGCTATGGGTTCGCTCAGTATGCTAATGTACCATTGTCTCCGTTAATCCCACAATTAATTGTTCAAACGCCATTCTTGGAGACCTTACTAAAGACGGATGTGTTTAAAGATTGTGATTTGATAGTGGGTAATGTGGTGTTTGAAGCAGATCTCATTCCATTGGAGATTTATGATTTTGATGTGATTTTGGGAATGGATTAGTTGAGCAGGCATGGTGCTCAAATTGATTGCCAAACCAAGACCTTGATATTTTGACTTGGACTCTAGGACGTTCTAGGCTCTAAGAAGTTGGATTAAAAGTCTTCCTAGAGTAGAATCCAAGTCAAAATAGGATTATGGAATTTTTGCTGGATTTCTGCAGAAACTTCGACGGAAGATTCGGACTTGAAGATGGCAGAACTGGGCTTTGGACTTCAAAGGAAAGTTGTATATCTCGGAATTAGCTTTCCAACGATTACTCACGGGCCTAAAACGGACATCTGAACATAAAGTTATGGCCTTTCTACCGAGACTGCGCTGAATCCTAATCCAAGTTGGACTAGTATCGAGAAATTGCAGGATTTGGATATTTCCTTGGGCTTGTATGGCACAAATTGAGATTTTAACTCCAATTGTGGGCTTATATGGACTGAGCATTATCCCATATAAAATATCCAAAATTCCTTAACTTCCGGGCTTCTTCATGGCTTGGCTTCAATCCTTTGCAATTAAGCTCCAAATCTTCAATTCTTGCTTCTTGAAATAATTCTTCAATGGTCTTCAAATCTTCAAAATATCTTCAAATAATCCTCAAACACGAACTTCGAATCTTCACTCCAAATTGCTAAGTCCATATTTGTGCAAAAAGTCATCAATTTAGCTCCAAAAAAATAGTGAAAAACAACACGTTTCCACTTTTCTTCTCTTCAAGACCTAAAAACACAAATATTTACAAAATAGGGTTAAATTCCACATAAAAATAGCAAAAAGCATAGGAAAATGATCATAAAAATAGGGTCTATTTTGGCTCGATCATAATTTCCCCCACACTAAACCTTTGCTAGTTCCTAGCAAACTAATGCAGAAAACTATGAAAACAAAAACTAAACCTAATGCAAATAAAGATTCCACTTTCATAGGTGTACGGCGACACTTAGCACGTGACGCAAGCCATTTAAACCTGAGACTGATAGAGGTACTTAGGAGGTGTTATGTCACCTGAGGGTTTTCTTAACTAGGACGACACCCACAAACATGTTTAAAACTGACTCAATAGACTCATGGGTTAGTGATAAACTATAAACATACATTGGTTTAAAGGCTTTAAAAACCAAACTTTTCGAAAAAATCAATTTTGAATGCATACATATATCAAGGATTTATTCAATCATGAAATCAAAATAACAAAGAATAATAAGAGTACTCGATTCAAAAGATCAAGAAATAGCAAGCATCTTTATTCTTAAGAATAAACACATCTTGCATGTAGTCCTTGGGCAAGAACTTCTTCTTCAACTCTCAGACCATCTTCTCCCATGTCCGAATCTTATCTTTGCCCCTCCTTTCTCTTTGCTTCACTAAGTTCTCCCACCACAAAGATGCATGTTTCCTAAGCTTGATAGCAACAAGCTTCACTTGCTTATTTTCGGGCTCATCTTGATATTCAAAGATCCTCTCCACCGTGTGTAACCAATCAAGAAAATCATCAGGTTGCCCTCTTCCATCAAATTCAGGAATCTCAACTTTGGGAGTATAAGCATGAACTTAAGTGTTTTGAACATCATCTTCATCTCTTACTCTTTGCACTTGCCAATTTGCATCACCAAAATCCCCAACTACATTATTTCTTTCATTTCTCCTTTGTTGTTGATGTTGCCTCCTTAAATGAGCTCTTACATCATCCGGATGCATTCACTTGAGCTAGTAGAAGCACCACCACCACGGCTTCCTCTTCTAGTATGAGAGCTAGAACGTCCTTCACTCTCCTCACAGCGTCTTTCCCTTTCTTCCACGACATGGAGCCGATTTTGAAGAGTTTCAACCAAGGCTCTAAGGCCTTCAACCGTTTCATTAGGTGCAACTCTAACCCCATGTTTCCTTGTTGAGACATGATAAGTCTCCCCACAACCAAAGCTCTCAATACCAATTTGATACGGGGTTGGCTCAAAAGGCCTTAAAATGAGTTGCTTCCAACTTAACCCGATTAATAGATGTGCTTAAAATGAGCACTTCAAATCCTAAGGGTAAGTGTTTGGGTGGTATTTAAGGTGAACCTAACACAATTCACAAGGAATTGCAAAGATTAAGCACACGGGTTCAATAGGCTCAAGGATATAGAAATCACCACCAAGAGATTAGAACCGGTCGAAACTCACAACCAATGAACACAACTTGATACAGATTCACCACAAGATGAAATTCAAAGCATGAACAAGCTTCTATTAATCCCAAATCAACAAGAGATACAGATTCACCACTCAAATTGATATAGGAAAGTTTGTAAGAACCTAGACAAGGTTATAAAGCAAAACAAGAGTTCAAGTTTTACAAGATTCAAGTCTAATGAGAATAGTGCTCATCCGTAGCTAATATACTAGGATTAGCAACTTAAAACACACTTAACTAAGCTAATAAAACAAGCTTAACTTAAACAAAACACATCCTTATAACATAAACAACCTGAATTAGCTAGAAACATGATCTAAACAAGTATGAAATGGATTCGGATTGTAGGCAGCCGAAATACACCATTCCATGCACAAAATGATGATGTTTCCAACTTTTCTTCAACTAACAAAATCATCCAACCAAAAGAGAGTGCTTCACCCGAAGGGTTTTCCTAGCCAAAAATGTTGACTTACATGTGTCATGAAGTGAAAGGATGACCAAAACATATGTCAAGCTAAGAGAGGTGCTTGCTTCCACTTAGGCTCAATGTTGGAGAGGTACTTGCTTGGCTCCAATGTGGCTCCCTTGGTTCCACCCGTGATGACATGTCAACAAAGCAAGCTGCTCACATGGCAAGGTGCTTGCTTCACTAGTTATAGCAACTTCACCCGAATCATCTTGTTGGAGAAAGTGGGACACTCCCGTGTCACTTGTTCTTAGTTTATTCATATGGAGAAATAGGATTCCTGGCCAGTTGATTGTTTATCTATATGAAGTATGCTTTCTACTAGGGTGGGCGTCGGTCGGGTTCGATCGGGTCGGGGGGAAATTTTTTCGAAAATGGCTTACCGACCGACAGTGGGCATGCCACCGATCACCGACCGATGGTAGCTAAAAACCGCCAGCCACCGACCGACGACGGTTTCGGTCGGTTGGGCGGTTTCTAGCTACAAGTCGGTTGCCTTATTTTTGTGGCAGCCACTGTCAAAACTCAAGCACTCTCTAGCCCCTGCAATGACATAACTTTGTGAACCACCATGAATGACAACAACAAGAATGAAACTTACCTGGAGCATCAGCTTACTATCTCTAAAAGGCACATGAGAATCTCCATTTGCAATGGATTCAAGAACTCTCTTTAGGGCTACGGTCAAAAGAAGGAAAGAGCCACATGGACCATAATTAGCAGGAAAACCACACAACATCACGAAATATAGCCTCAATTGCCATTTCCAATCCACCACGAAATTAAGATTTAACAGAGTGCTTACCGTTGCTATGAAGAAATAAGGAATTCCCAGTTTACTTACTCTAGTCTTCTTTCTTCCATTCCATCAAGATCCAAACAAATTTAAAACTCCGAAAAAACAAAATTAGGGTTCACCATAGGATATGGGTCGAATTTGGGATCCATATAAACAAGGTGGGAGTGGGTAATAGGATCGAAATTTGATGGAGGTGAGAAAGATCAAAGAAGAGCGACTGAAGTCTGAAAGTGAGACAGAGAAGAGAGAAAGAACAGAGGAATCGAGAGGCTAGAGGGAGGAAAGTTAGTTTTTTAGGGTTATAAATATTAATATATATAATATATAATACTGATAATATTAATATATATAAATATATATAATTTGTCGGTCGGGTCTCGGTCAGTTTTTTAACCAGACACCAAGACCCAACAGCCGACCGCCAGAGTCGGTGGCACCGTCAGTTACAACCGACGTCACCAACGACCACCTCGCAACCGAGCCGACAGGCGTCGATGGCGTCGGTTTCGTCGGTTCCGGTTTCTAATTCCCAGCCCTACTTTCTATTAGATCTTTATGATTTGTTAGATCGATGCAAAAGTAAATATATGATACTTGCTGAGGATTTGATTTGCTTACATACATAACTATTGCATGATTAGTAATAGCTTTCTGTGAAGCTGATTATGTAGCCTAGTATGCCATCCGGTTGATCTTTGCACTCATTAGTTATGGAATGGTAAGGCTATCAACATTAGAAAGTGTAGAACATGAAGTTGTATGTTTCGGATGTATGCATGATTGTATTTCGTGAGTTGTGTATTCAGCTAGGTATTGATTTAATAGGAAAGAATGGCCATACCAATTGCAATTCAACCGAGATGCTATCCAGCCGAATTGATTGTGTATGGAATGATTTGGATGATTGAATAGTCTAGGATCCATGAGTCAAGAGTGATTGTGCTTATGTTATGAGAAAACTTTCTTATTATTGTTAATTCGATTCCTTAAATTGTTTTTTTAGTTTGTTTATCACTTCATTTACTTGCTTGATTATAACTTGTTTCTACACTCCTCGCCCTTAAAAGATTGCTAAAGAAAAGGACTAGCTACCTTCTCATGGGATTCAACCATTGCTTACCACTTTACCTAAGTTTGCGAGGATAAATAAACGTGACTGTTTCTTGTGACGACCAGGGGACAAGTCAGTAGGAGTTAATTGATCTACCTAAGTCGCAAAACTGTTGGCAACAAATGGATTCTTAAAATTAAGTGTAAATCAGATGGATCAATTGACAAGTATAAGGTCCGATTAGTAACGAAAGGTTATACCCAAATTGATGGACTATGATGAGCCATTCTCTCTTGTTGTAAGAATGGCCTCTATTATCACTTAATCCTTGTCATAGTGGCCCCATTTTGATTTAGAGTTGTTTCAAATGGATAATATAAGACCACATTCCTCAATGGTGCGATAAATGAGGAAATCTATATTGATCAATCTATTTGTTTTAAAATCAAAGACCAAGCATACATAAGGTTTTTCACGAGCCTTCTAGATAATGGTAATCGCGTCTGCCAAAAAAAAGAAGACATTGGTATCTAAGCGTGTTTTACACAACAATATTTCCATTCAAGATGGGCTTAAACAATAAAGTTTTAGGTCTAAAAAATACAAGTAAAAGTTTTATGCTTAAATTTTATGCCCAAATTGTGCTTTTAGCCCCATCTAAAAACGAAAAGTTTAATTCCTTTAGGGTTACCGAAGTTATTATTTTGCCAATTTTTATTCCACATGAAAAATCTTACAACATCAAATGCATGTAGCTAGCAGCTAAATTTTTGTATACGAAACTTAAAAATCATAATTAAACAAAAGGAAATATTAGTTGGAGAGAAAAAGTCCAAGCATATGGTTAATAGATAGTAGCTAAAAGAAAAAGTCCTTTTAACCGCTTCTAGCTAGTCAACAGGAATTAATAGATAGTAGCTATAGCAGGCTAGTAGCATAGTTAGTAAAACAATTATACTAGTAGCGCTGCATATGGTTAGCCTTAGCCATTTTAACCGCTTCTCTGCAGCATTTCTTGATGCCTCTTGAAAGACAAGAGCTTTTGCAAACGCATTTGTTTGTAAAACCTGGTTATGAACAAGTCCGCAACATGATCTATCTCGTCTTCCAAGCTGAAATCTTCTCCTCCTTCCTCTTTAGAATTCCTCACCATGTCGATAATGGATCCTGCCTCCGCCTCCGCCTGCAACTCCAACTCCTCCGCCTCTTCGAACAAGCAGTGCCTAAGATCAGGGTACTTCTCGTCGTCTTCCTCGTCGGCAATGTTCATGTTGTAGGGAACTATGGCTTTTGCATTAATGTCGATGATGTCATCGTCGTCTTCTTGGCTGCTACCAAGGAGGCCATGAATCTTGTTGGAGATTGAGCCAAGGAAAACAGACTTCTTGCTCTTCATGAAAGTGAAGAGGATCAGCCTGGCTTTGGCTGCGCTCATTTTTCCCTTAACTGCCATGGATTTGGCTTTGGTGACTGAACTGCCCCATACCAAAGAGATGATCTGTTTCAACATAACAGATGCCTTCTTCTTCATGATCTTCTTGATGATTGCTTTGGCAAGTTGCCTTTTTTTTTTTGGCCGAATTGGCAAGTTGCTTCGAAGCCTGATGATATATGAGAAAAGTTAATATATATATAATTAGCGTATAAAGATATAAGAGCATGGCATTTGATGGATTTATTTATATATATAGACGTTAAAAAGCATATTTGAAAGCACTTTTTGCTTTTGTAATTTGGGAGTGGGTTGAAACTTCATAGCATGATCGTAGAAAATAATTAAAGAGAAACCTTCTTAGGACAGCAAGCTCATGTAGTGCAGACACGTGGTGGGATATATAAAAAGTTTTTTTTTTGGCCAGGGGATATATAAAAAGTTAGTACTTTATTTCGGCACTAACCACTTGTTAGAGATGTCAAACAGGCGGTTGTGCGGGTTTCGGGTTCGGGTCATCTGGGTTCGGATCATATGGTCATGCAGTTTTTTTGGGTCATTCGAGTTACGGGTTATCTGGATTCGGGTTATTCGGGTCTCGGGTTATTCGGGTCTCGGGTCATACGGGTTTCGGGTCATTCGGGTCTCAGGTCATTCGGGTTTCGGGTCATTCGGGTCTCGGGTCTACGGGTCTCGGGTTGGGCGGTTCGGGTTTTGACTTCGGGTCATTCAGGTTTCGGGTCAATTGGGTCATCATTGAATTTTAAATTGTGCCACTTTGCCCCTTGAATTTGTAAAATCAAGCCAATTTACCTCTGATTTGACAGTTGACTAACGGATTCCATTTAGTACCATAAAATTCGTTGATGTGGTATTTCCACATCAGCTCTCATGCGTGCCCCATCTAGCATTTAGGGTCATGTGGGGCCACATGAGTGCTGACGTGGAAGTGCCACATCAGCATAAGTTTGCCATGTCAGCAAATTTTATGGGATTTAACAGAATCTGTGAAGTGAAGTGGGGAATTGACCTGATTTTACAAATTCAGGGGGCAAAATGACATAATTTAAAGTTCAAGTGACATTCTAACTTAAATTTGCAAAATTCAGGGACAGGGGCAAAGGAACTATTTAGTCAATTTATAATAGGTAAAATCATAACAATAATTGGTAAAATTATAACAATAATATAAATTGTATTGAATAAAAATGATTTAGAATAAGTAAAATTATAAATTTTATTGAATAAAAGATAATATTAATTTATAATATTCTCGGGTCATTCGGGTTAATGTCTCGAGTTATTCGGGTTTCGGGTCATACGGGTCTCGGGTCATTCGGGTTTCGGTTCATCTGGGTTACGGGTCATTCGGGTCTCGGGTCATCTGGGTTGCGGGTCATTCGGGTCACAGGTTCGTCGGGTCTTGGGTCGGGCGAGTTCGGATCGTTTTCTTTTTCTGGTCAAATCGGGTTGGGCAGGTTATGGGTTCGGGCGGGTTAAGCGGGTTATCGGGTTCGGGTCAGATTTTAACAGCTCTACCACTTGAAATGGGATTTTTTTCTTTTTATTATTAAGGACGAAAAAACCGACCGAACTGATTGAACCGACCGCACCGACTTCAAATGGTGCAAACGGTGCGGTGTAAACGGTGCAATCGGTTTAATCGGTTTTTGGCGGCGGTGCAAATGGTTTTTCGGGGTCGGTAGCGGTTCACTAATTACTGAACCGACACCGACCGAAAAACCGACCTTTTATATATATATAGTAATTTTTTTAATTATATATATATTTATATGAAATAAAATATAGTTTTAGTTTATAATTATTTATATATATATATATGATTATTACTTTATTAGTTATAATAAACTAATAATCTACGTTATTATAACTAATATATATGATAATTAAACTAATAATCTAACTTTAATACAAAAAAAATTAATAATCTACATAAACCGAAAAATCGAACCGAAACCGACTAAAAACCGACAAACCGAACTTATCGGTTTCATTGAGATTTCGGTCGATTATCGGTTATGTATATAGCAAAATAAAAACCGAAAAAACCGAACTGAAAAAACCGACACCGACCGACACCAAAAAATGAGCAGCCCTACGAAAAATATGGTTTAATTCTATATTGCAACCCTTCTCTATGCTTGTGATTCCATTCTTGCTCCATCGGTTGCCCCATAACCTGGGTGTGAAGCAAAGTAATTAACAGTAAAGAGCAAAAATTAAACATTCTCATTTAGTTTTTTGATTAATATTAAATGAAAAAATTCAAATAATTAATCATTCTCATTTACTTTTTTGATTAATATTAAATGAAAAAGTTCAAATTATTAAACTTTTACCAGCATTGGATTCAACCAAACTAAATAAATATTGCCTCTGTCCCATATTATAAGTCTCCTTCTAGAAACTTTTTTTGTCCCAAAATATAAGTCTCATTTTAAAACCCGATGTAACTTTTATCGAAACTACCTAAGTTACCCTTACTAGTGGTTGTAGAAGTTACTTGGAATTTAGTTCATCTTGACTAAGTGGGAGGAGAGAGACTTAATGGGGATAGAGAGAAGATGAGCAAAATTGGAAGGAGAGTAGTTGTTTATAAAATTTAGAGTTTTAACTACTTTTCTTGATCTTTGAAATATATCGTAAAATAGACTAAAAATTATAGTAGCATGAGTGAAACTAAAAATTATCGTAAAAAACCACTACTCCCTCCCATTCAAAATAAGTGCAACACTTGGAATATTACATAAACCAAGACAATGATTAATTGGTTTTAAATTTAGTAAAAAATCACTTAAAATGTCATTCTTACCCTTCAAAAAAATTTTCTCTCCCTTCCCAACTTTCCAAGATAATTAAAGATTCAACTACCTAACCAAAACAAGTAGGGATAGATATGAAAAACTATTACAAATTACATTGGGTTTATAAATGTTGCACTTAATATGAATGACTGCAAATCTTGAAATGTTGCACTTATTTTGAATGGGAGGGAGTAATCAATAACCATCACTTACAGCCAAATAAAATAATTCAACAATAACTTGACCTATTGGTAGAATGTTATGGCAACTCAAGTTCAACTCTACTTTGAAATTCTTATAATATAAAAATTTGTAATAAATAATCAAGCTCTTTTTCTTTTCTTTTCTTTTCTTCCGTTATACAGCACAAAAGCTTAAAACTCACCATACTCAAGCCTTGTAAAAGATCAATATATCATTACATCCCTTATTATTTAGTTGTGATCATTGGTCCAATATTACCCAAATCTAATAATGGTGAATATGTTTTAACGGAAATACAAAAAAGAAAAGTATCAAATAATAAAGGAAACCCCCCTTCTTTTCTAAAATTTTGCTGATAAATAGTTGGGAACAAATTATTTCACTGCATGCATGGTTAATTAATTGTTCTGCTTTACACATGCGAACCACTGCTCCAAACATTTTATTATCTATTTTAAAGAGAAAGCAAAAGAAAGAAGGATCCATTAGGGTAAAACAAGGAGTTTTTAACTTATATATATTTTGATTTAGATATAATTCATGGTTGTTTTTCGCAGAACAGCAAATTGAGTATATTTTAGTTATAGCCTTAAGCTTTTCCCTTTTAGAAAAGAAGCTGCAGCAATGTAACGGGAAAGCTTTAGTTCACCCTTTTAGAAAAGTAAGACGAGTTGCTTAAAAAAAAAAATTAATAATAGTATACCTTTCTATCTAGATAGGATGGCTGTATAAAAAAACATAGCTAGGATGGATTTTAGTAAAAGAATAGTGAAAAGAGTCAGATCTAACTTTTCATATTTATACACGTTAATACCTACTAGTCTCAGGACCCCGCTTCACGTCGGGGTTGTGAAGGGAAGGAACAGTTAGTTATGAACATATAGGTATAAGCTGTAATGATAGTTGATTTTGCGTAGATTGTAGGTGTTGTATTTGCTATGAACATCGGAAATATATTAAGGATATATGCAAAATATTTAGTTGGTGTTTTTTAAGCTTAGGTCTATGTTTTGGGATGAAGAAGGGTTTTTTTGTCTTGCAAAGAACAATCCTCCAAAAATAGTAAGCTTGCAAAGGAGGAGCGCTTGTAGCAAGAAAAAAAGCTTAAAAAGCCTTTGGTGGATTTCATTCCAACGTGTGATGATGATTGGATTGACAACTCTTCTTTGGATAGTTATGAAGATGAAGAGGAGGAAGATGATGAGGAAAACGAGGAAATTGAAAGTAAATCTTTGTTTTCGTTTATGAAAGAATTAGATACCTTTCAAGAGATTTGTTTGGAAGAGATGACTAATGAGTATCAAGAGAATTTGGGGCCATCAGTTTATCCAGAAAGCCCGAAACCTTCCTTCCCGATTATTCTAAAAAAGGTGGTAGCACGTTACTTCCCAGATCTTTTCAAGAAGAAGCTTGGAGTAATTCTGGACTCAAAAATCCAGAAACTTAAGGACAAAATCCTTAAGTTTAAAGAGGACATTAATAATTTCCAGGCTAAAATGGCATCCATTTGTATGGAAAACAAGACCTTAAAGCAGGAGCAAATGAGATTAATGGAGGTGGAGTCGGATGTCCAAGCCTTGATGACAAGAAACAAAGAACTTGAGGAAAGGGTGGCATATTTGCATAGAGAAAATCAAGAACTAAAGGAATGCCTCTTTAAGAAAGAGGATATCGATATGGATGGAGGATCAAGTACAGTTAAGGTTGAAAGCCAACAACCAGCACTATCAACCTCATTAACTTAGAAAAGGTTCTCTTATCGAACATATTTGACACTTTCTTACCCCATGATGACGAGAAGTTAATGTGGATCAAATTCAAGAAGGAGAAAAGAGTCTTGGTATGTCGCAAATGTGGGAAACCAGGGCATCCTTAGTTTATGTGCAACTTTTCAGCTTGTGAAACTAATCGGTATGGAGACCTTACTTACAAGTTGTATGTGCAAAAAGAAATTCAACATCGCAAGTCAAAAGCTTTTGATCCAAACTCAAAGCCAAGAGGATGTAGTCAAGGAAAGAATGAAAGCGATCTCCAATATCAATCTACTTTGGTGGAACGCGAAGAGTTAATGGTGCAGGAATCAATGGTGCAGGAATCAATGGGTCAAAATTATTTTGCTCAAGAAATTCAAATGTCAAGTGGTGACAATCCCTCAGAGGAATGCACTAGCTCACCAAAATCAGGCTTAAGCCAAGAAGTTGTTCAAGAGGTTGCTGAGAACCCCGATGAGGTTGTTAAAGGTGATGCTTTTATCTTCAAGGCAAAGTGCAAAAAGCAAGTGGTAAGTAACACTTTGGCCAAGCTTGTTCAAAACAAAGGTATGAAGTACTCAATCCATGAAATGGTTAGAGAGAATTCTCAATCTCAAAACGGACAAGGAGAGAAGAAGAAGTATGAGAAAGTGAACTGTGAAGCCGTTAAGAGAAGACTATTACCAAAAGTCCTTGGTAGAAGGAAAAGAATCAAACCCAAAAGACATAATATCCAGCTTGGGAAAAGAAACTCAAGAGATGACCTTGGTTCAACCTTTATTTTAAGAAATCCTGATAAGAAAAGGGTTAAATTGGATGAGTGTTGAAGTACGTGATAAGTGAAACAAGTCTGATAGGGTTTTGAGTGGAAGCTTTCAACAGATTCATTTGGTTATCAGATTGCATTGCTCAACAGGTGTCCATCTCATTGCCTTCTCAATCCTTCCAAGAACAAGAAGTATCCTTTAATTGATTTGGGGTTGTTGATCTTTAGATGGTTTCGGAACTTGTTTTTCTTTCTCCTTGTTTTATTATGATCAACATGTTGTTTTCTCATGTACTAACTAGTTTCATTAGTAAAATTATTTGACTTGATACCAAAAAAAAAAAAAAGCTTAGGTCTATGTTATAAATTTTGATCGTGAATCAAAATTAGATAGACCATCAAGTGAGACCACAAAATTTCGGAAATATTTTTGAGAACTGAAACCTCAAAATTAGCTTTTGAGTCCTTAATGAAAATTGCAAGTCATTTATTAAATTATCTTTCAATAGATACTTGAATCACATTGATCGGACAAATAGAACAAAAAGTAAAAGAATTAAAGCCGAAACGTTAAAGCGTCCAACCCAGAATTTGTAAAGGATTAAATAGCATAAAACATAAATGTATGGGGGCCATTTGATAAATAATCCAGGGAAAAAATATTTGTTTATGGAAACCAAACATAAAAATTCTCTCTCGAATTGTCCATGAAACTCATTAATCAAATTCAGCTTTCAAGCCCTTGACGAAAGTCGTAGATCATGCAATAACCTTTTAACCGACACTTGAATGATTTCAATCGGACATGTGGACCGAAAATTATACAATATTATATAGACCGGCAATCGAGACAACAAAATTCCAGAAGCATTTTTTAGATTCAAAACATTAAAACTAGCTTTTGAGTCCTTAATGAATGTTGTAGACCATAAAATTACCTTTAAATAGACACTTGAATTACCATAAATGGACAAATAGAAAAAAAAAAGAATTAAAACCGAAACATTCAATCGTCCAACCCATAATTGTAAAGGATTAAATAACATAAAGTATAAAAGTATGAGGATCATTTGATAAATAATCCAACAAAAAATGATTTGTTTATTGAGAGTGGGACCCACCAAATAGTAACTTTATCCTAAAGTTTCCAAAATGCGCGCAACAATCAACAATAATAACGAAAATACCGAGAATGAAAGTACCCAAATACCCTTGACAATTTATTCTTGGATGAATGTGATGCATCTTATAGCTGGAAAAAAGGGTAATTCTATTTTCAACTTTAATACATGTTATGTTATATATATGTTATATATATGTTATATATATCTATACCTTAACATGTAAAAGCCAAAAGGAAATTACTAAAAAACCAAAAAATCCTCAAACCTCATGAATTGTGGTAATGTTTGAGGTTGGTTTTTTTGTCAATTTGATATCTAATTATCTAATTATATCTTTTAATTTTTGTTTATCTATTGTTTTCTTAGGTTTAGGGGCTATTAGGATATTAGAGTTTTGATGTTATATGGGTTGAACATTTTCTTTCTCTATCTTAGGGTTTACATATATTAGGGTAGGGTTTAGGTTATTTTGACAATTTTTTTAATTGGGCTATTTGCGTGTCATATGCCAGGTGTTGTGTGACATGGGCAAGCTGTTGATTGATGAAAAAAAAAAAGGCCAACTATTGGTTTGGGTCTAACAGTTGTCCACCCTATTTTCTTCTCCTTCTACCTTCTGCCCTTTTCTTTTTCATTTTTTTCGACGCATTCTTTCTCTTCCTTCTCCTCCTTCTTTTTCCGCTCTGCTTCTTATCAATTCTTTCTTTCAATTTCTCTGTTTATAAGTTATTTATGGGTTTTCATCTCAACCTATATCAATCTGTTGGTATTTAGTATTTCGGTTCTTTCTTGATATTTCTTTTGCAGGTATGGTAGAAATTTATTTTCTCCCCTAACTATGTTTGAAGTACCAGGTCTGAGAGTTCTAACCCAACTGATTTTGGTTTTTCGATTGTTTGTGTTTGCTCCTAATTTCTTCTTTCTTATGCTTATTCGTTCTTTCAATGACCTAAAGTATTGGAAGTATTTGATTTTATTCATGAATTTAGTCTTTTTCTTTTTTTAATTCATGAATTGTCTTTTTGGATTTGGATTTCGGTTTGGAAATGGCATTGTTATCATCTATCATCTATAATGCTCATATCAATTTTCCTTTTTATCCAAATTTTCAGAGCCTAACATCGTATAGAAGGCTTGGTAAGGGGCTATGAAGAAGGTAAACTTTTTTTTTCTTTTTTTGTTTATTACATCAAGAGCTATCAAAAGCTGACCCGAACTCGAGAACCCGCCCAACCCGAACCCGCCCAACCCGATTTGACTAGAAAAAAAGTAAAAGACCTGAACCCGCCCGACCCGAATGACCCGCAACCCAGATGACCCGAGATCCGAATGACTCGTAACCCAGATGACCCGAAACCCGAATGACCCATAACCCAGATGACCCGAAACCCGTATGACCCGAAACCCGAATAACCCGAGAAGTTAACCCGAATGACCCGAGAATATTATAAACTAAATTTATCTTTTATTCAATAAAATTTATAATTTATTTATTCTAAATCATCATTTATTCAATACAATTAATATTATTGTTATAATTTTACCTATTATAAATTATGATTAAATTTACCAAAATTCATTATGTGAACAACCACTAAAATTAAATCAGTTATATGATTAATTTATGATAAATTTATAATTAGTAATTTATTTTTTAAAATAATGAATAAATAGTAATACTTACTTGGTAATTTCTTGGTGATTTTATATATTGGGTACTACGACTGTACTAATAATCTAGCTGGTAAGGTTTGTAATTCTATTTTCATTGTTCATGGATAGTTATATTATTAATTAATTTACAAGTTATATTAGCCCACGCTGGCGCTACGGGCGTTCTTTATTTTAGAGTGGTGCTTGATTAACTAATTGAATAAGGATATTAATATAATCAATTATATAAGGACCAAGAATATTTTTTGTTCTAGAGCGGTGCTGGATTGATTAATTGATTGACTTATATAAGGTTGCAGTAAAAATGCAATTTAAATGGATTAGTTTTAATTATGTCTCTGGCATAAATCTTTGTAAGCTAACTTTTTAGACATGCAAAATTAAGAAGGTCAAGAACATGTTTTTATTTGTAAGTAATAGGAAGTGCAAAGAGGTAATAAAATATGTTGTTAATTGGATAATAATACTCACATTGAACAAAGGGTGGTTTTAATTCAAAACGGGAAAAATATTGAACGGTCCATGTTGAAGGGATGAAGACGGAGAAGAAAGAGGAAAGAGATATGAAGGTGAAAACAGAGGAGAGTGATGGAAATGTTTGATTTTTGGCAATCCTGAAGATTTATCAGCACCGAGGAGTTGAAAGGAAGCAGCAACTGAGTAGATGAGAGGAAAAAAGAAAACATCGAGAGAAACATTAATTAAAAAGGGTTTAGGGTTTAGAAGCAATTAATTAAAAGCCTTAAAGATTAATTAAAAACAATTAAGATAGGGAAATGTGTAATTACAAAAAAGGGTAGAAGGAAAAGGAATGGGGGAAAGTCATAGAAGGGATTTTTAGTCATCCGAAAAGTGAGAAAAAACCAAAAATAGCCAAAAGGTGGTACCACATTAATCCTCAATTTGGCCTTTTAGTAATTTCCAATGGTAGTTAAAAATAATATACAGTATATATAATAATAATTGAAGTAATGAAAAAAATACAAATTTAAATATTACATAACTAATATTTTACTTATAATTTTACACTGTTAATAGTGTTTTTACTTTTTATACGGCTTAAAATGTTGACACATACCCCACCGGATAATTAATTATGTATTTAATATTCAAAACCTACCTCACCTGATAATCAATTATATATTTAATATTCAAAATTAATATCTAAGGAGGCACAAATCAAGTATTCTATCCTTTAACCTCGCATATGCAATATGTTAAACTTCGTTGATAATGGATTATCTAATGTTTCTACTTGTTTATAAAATAAATCGAATAATAAATATATTTAAAAAGTTAATTATTGAAAATTAAAAAATTCAATGCTGACCCAATTGACCCGAAACCCGAGTGACCTGAAGTCAAAACCCGAACCCGCCCAACCCGAGAATCGGTAGACCCGAAACCCGAATGACCCGAGACCCAAATAATCCGAAACCCGTATGACCCGAGACCCGAATGACCCGAAACCCGAATAACCCGAACCCAAATGACCCGAAACCCGAATGACCCGAAAAAAAACTGACTGACCCAGATGACCCGAACCCGCCCAACCCGCCCATTCGACACCTCTAATTACATCCAATACATGCATAATCCATGGGATTATATATATTCCCTGATTTGAAGACACTGGAAGCAATTAGTTCGTTGCAAATACTTATGTCAGCCTAAGTTATGAATGGTCAACATTATTTATTAAAGTAAGTGATTATCTCTATGTGAGTTTTAGTAATCAAATTTTAGCTTTACGACAGTCTGATGTAAGAAAACTACCCAAAGTGAGAACTCCAAGCACAGGATCACGTAAGTATGAACAAGTAATTACAACAGTGTGTAATGCTCTTGATGTTTGCTTTTCGCTTGATTGTTTTGTTAATTCATTTATTGAGATCAACATTCTTTGGCTTTCTCTTATTCTTTTATTTGCAGGTTCACAACCAAAGCTCTAGGTAAGAATCTGTCTTTTTCCCCTTCTTTTTCATTAAGTAAGTGCAATTATTGTTAATTAAATTATTAATTCTTTGGTTAAATTGAAGCATGGGTGTTGAAAATTTTTTATCTTTTGTTAATTTTTGATGGTTTTGATTTAATGGGTATTTAGGATTTTATTGTGAAAGAGACTGGATACCGTATTGGGTTTTGGTAAGAGATGTGGTGGCTTTTGATTTTAGATTTTCATATCGGATTTTTGGTACGAGATATGATGGCTTTATCGCTCCCTTTATGCTTTTGCTACAGTTCCATATTATATATATATATATATATATATATATATATATCCATCATCTCTTGCTTTGTGGTTTTAAATTTTATTATAAGCATTGCATCTGAAATTTGATGAAATTTTGTTGTTTTCCTTTCTTAGGATTTGAACATAAGGCGCATTAAGGTCAGCTATTTCTTGATGTTTTTAAATTCTGGATTTAGACCACCTTATAGCAAATAATTTTGAAATAGAAGCTTGATTTCCTTTTGCCTGATTTTAGACAGAGAATTTGCAATCCAAGAAAATATCAGAACTCCAGGAAGATCCTGCTAATAAGGTTACTACTTTGTGGGTTAATTGGCTTTGGGATTGCAGAATCCCAATTCTAGAGAAGAAGTGGGTATGGCTTCTGTTATTTCTTCCATATGGTTATCATTCTTGAGAACATTTGACAAGTAAATGATTTAGCCTTTCTCTCTATTAGTATGAAGGAAATTATTCATTTTTCTGTGCTTCTTTCCATTTTATGATCATTGGCCGAGTTAATTATATTTTCTAAAAAATCTTATGTTGTTTCTCGATTGCCACCTCCACCTTTTTTCCTCTGATGACTTGGAATTACTTTCTCCTTTTTCTGATGTCTTTGTATTGAAATATAATTCAACTTATATGAATCATGATTTAGCTCATATATCTGGTTCTTAGGTTCGGTATGTTGCAGGAACTATGAAATGTGGGGAATCCTCCCTTGACACTCATAGGTCGAGTTTCGGCTCTATTGACGGATTATTTTACTGGGGAAAAGACTACAATGCCACAAGCCATGTACAAGAGAGAAAAGGATGTCCATCTCACTACCACTGCCGTCAAGATCGGGTACAAGCACCTCTGGAAGTATATACATTTTTTGTGCTTTTTTTTTTAAATGTGTAAGTAACTATTCCATGCACAATATCTATAGGTGATCCAAAGAAAACAGAACACTTGCTTGCTCTTGATGGGGCAAAAGAAAGACTCCATTTGTTCAAGGCAGAGCTGTTGGATGAGGGAGCTTTTGATTCAGTTGTTGATGGATGTGATTGAGTTTTCCACACATCATCTCCTTTCTGTTTCGGTGCAAAGGATTCTAAGGTATTTTCTTTTTCTCCCATTGTAAATTTTCATATTTAGTATATAATTATTTGCAATTCTATATGCACAGTTCATATAGCATTTCAGATCGAATTTAGTGATTGGATTGGCTCGCTGCTATATAATTTACTATGTTTTCTTCAATGATAAGTTCATTCTTTCAAAAATTAATTTAAATCTGACAACCCTTTTCAAAAGCATGTGGTTTTTGTAATCTAACTTGATAGAGGGAATATGTAGCTTAGTTGGTGAAGAAGAGAAGTTGCAGAGGGCATGAGGAGTAACTCATCAATGGCAGACAGGTGAGTTGAAAACTTTATATTTCACAAATTTTATTATATATATATATATATATATATATATATGTATAGTTCTGTCTGCTTTTAATGATTTTTTGGCTAATCCTAACATCTTTATAGCAAACCATTTGCCTTTTTTTTTTATGCCCAATTTTTGCAGGTTCAGAGGAGTTTTAAGTCTTGAGCTGAGTGCATCTATTTCCTATAAATTATCTCTTTGTTTGTATTATGAAGGCTTCTTAAATGTAAGGTTAAGCTGGAAACTCAAGGATTTGTTGAAAACAGGTTATAATGGTTTGATTGACGAGTTTTTTGTTGTTAGTTGATGACTTCAATCTGTTTGTTAATTTGCCCAAGTAAGAATTTGTTAATTACTTACCTTATTGTTGTGGCTGTTTCTATTTAAGTGAACCTTTGTTATTGTTTGCAGGCTATAGGAATGAACTACCTCCTAACAAATTGCTTGGGCCATTTTCTTTATCATTTGCAGGCACCATTCCTCAGTTCAAAGTCCATTTCCATTCTGTCAGATGCAGACCTTGCCATGGCCATGTTCAGTTTTGGTCAGTATAAATATTTACTCTTTTTTCCTTTTCTTTACTTATAATAACAAAAAAAAACCTTCAAAAAAAGAAACTCTCCCTTACACATTTCACTTTATTAGTAAAATAAAGTCATTCTCTCATACTTTATCATTAGTATTAATTATTAATTCAAATAAAAGCAAAGAAGAAAGAAGGATAATGAGCAAAGCAAGCAAAAAAAAAAAATTAGATCAGTATATTTGTCATGATAATATGTTTTGGGTTAAAGGATTTTTCCTTTATCTTTAAACTCTGTAATCTGTACAGAACTTGCACTTCTTTTCCCCAAGTTCTGTCGTAGAAAATGCGTGGGGTGATAGGGGGAGTGGTGGAAGTGATGATGAAATGACTTTCGATTTTCGGTAGGAAAAAAGGAATTGAAATAGTAGTAGTAGTGAAAATGGTGCTGGTGTCAATATTGACAGGTCTGTTTATGGCTTTGCAACCAAGGATCATAGTATGTGGAAATTAAGTTTCAGCTTTTGCAATGGCTATGAGATTTCTTACAGGTTCAACTGTCATGGCTGACGCTTCTGCTGATGTTGGCCTTCGATGTTTTCTTGCAATGAAACATGACTTGAATTTTTGCATTTTGATGGGAGTGCAGCCATATATATTATAATAATAATTATAATGCACTGTATTAATTTACTACTCATCTACCTATACACAGTAATGGTGTTCCCTTTGTAAATTGTATTTTTTTTTTTTTTATATTTGTATTTACCTATCCTCTTTATCTTCCACAGTGTACCTGCAAACACCATAGTTAGATATTTATAGGGAGTGAACTTAATTTGACATGACTTTGTTTATGTCAGTTTTTCACGAAACAGGTTAATTGTGGTCAAAATTTTCCAAACCAATGTGTATTAAGTGGATATGATTCAGGTAAAGACATTAACTATCTTGGTTGCATTACATTCTTTTAGGATGTTCAGAATGGTTTCTAAGATACACCTGTTAGTTTTGCACCATAATTTGACAAGCTATCCTGTGGTTTCTCTTTGCTTGTAGGTTCTTCGAAGAAACCAAAGGTTGGAATCATTGTTGGAATCGTTAGAGGATGTATAATTCTTCTTTTGTTTGGTGGCTTGATGTTTTTCCTGTGCAAGGGTAGACAGAAAGGCTACAAACGTGGAGTATTTGTAAATGACAACCAATGGCTTATGTTTCTTTTGTCTTTTTTCTCATCCTTGCTTGGGTATTGTTTGGTTTTTCCATCTACAGGGTTTATTACAGATGAAGGTTTAGAAAAATCATATGACAGAGAATAATCTTTATGAAAATCTGGTTGTCTGCTTTGTAGAATTTTTTGTAAATTTTCTGCCTTTCCCATCAATAGGAATAAGTGTATACCAAGAATTTGGCATAATTGTTTTATGTTTTTTTTTAGTGTATATTACATTCAACCTTAGCACTTAATGTAATCAGATCATATTTTGTCAATTAATAAAGATCAAGCTTTCTACAATTTCTAAGCTACACATTAGCAGCACATTAATACACCAAATGATTAATAAAAGAAAAACAGAGTCCGCGCGGCAAAGCGCGCAGGCATTTGTTACTATGTTGGTATTGTTACTAAATTTATAATTAATAAATAATATATATATACTTAAAAAATAATTAATAATATATACTAGTGTCATATGTGATAACATAGATAAGACGAATTGTGAGGTCCTGATTTCTCGCGTATTTACAATTAATTAATTCGTATTTTTTCGTACTTTTTTAACATTGGAACTGGTAGGATTGTTGCTTACAAATTCCATGCAAAGAAACCATTCCAAACAGTTCAACAATCTAGCTACTTGTAATCCGGAATATAGTTTGAATGGAACTTTTATTAATCTTTCCTACGAACCATCGGTATTTGATATCCAAAATATAGTTTTTATTAGTAGTATTAATGAAACAAATTTAGGCAAAAAATCAGTATCTAATTAAAAGGTAAATCATACTATATTAACAACACTAATCGACATGGCGCCTGAATAGGAAAGCTTCTTCAATCTTAGTTTAAATTGTGACTTTTACAAACTTGAATAATAATAAAATGAAAAACTACTAATCAACCTATTTAATAGCTATATTCAACAAATTGCACCAAATTTCTTGAGCAAATTGAATTGCATATTGCCCACGAGGACACCCATTTCCATTCAATTTCAGCTGAGTACGTATTCAACGGGGTAGAGACTCTTGTGGGCCACTGGACCCGCTTCGATATATTGCGAACTTTTTAAATTTGGGCCGAAAAGCGGGTTGCCCAAAATAGATTTTTTTGTGCTACTTTTAAATGGTTTTTTTTTTTTTTTGCATAAATACCATTTTTCATTCAAAAAGTTTGTACGATTTGATATTTTACACCTAAAAGGTTTATTTTGATTTTATCACACCATGAATTTTTATTTTAGCCACACGGTACACCCTCATAACGTTAGACATGACGGCACCGTTACAATAGTGGAAGAACATGCCACGTGACGTACTGATGTGGCAACTTTTTTTCTTTTTAGTTTCTTCCGTTAAAGTAATTTTTGGGTTTAAAAAGTAACAATTAATTACAGAATGATTAATTTCTAAAGTAAACCAAAAAGTGTTTATTATTAAAATTTTGAGGCAACAATACCCTTTAACTAGATTATTTTGTATGGGACAAAATTTGTACGCACAAAATTTGTAAGTTTAAAATTAGGACAAGAAAGATTTGAGCCAAATAATAATTTTGTTAATAGATCATATAAATGCGGGCACAATCTTTGGAAATTCTATAATAAGAAATAGTCCTCTGATTCTCCTCCTTTTCCTCCTTTGCAAAATTCTGCTTCAAGATTTGCTTCAAGGGTAAAATGACTTGATCTTGACTTTGATAATTTGATTCAAGGGTCTTAGCAACTTGATTTTGAAATGATAACTTGAGAGTTTGAATTGATTCAAGGGTCTTGGTAACTTGGTCTTGAATTGTTGATAATTTGACTCAAGGGTTCTGGCGACTTGGTCTTGAATTGATGATAATTTGATTCAAGTGTCTTGGTGACTTGATCTTGAAAGAACAAAAATAATCTTCTTCAAATATGTTGATGAAGTTCAAAATAATAATTTTTTAAAAGCGTTCTTCTGCAAATAATAATTTTTTCTTTTATAATCCTCCTAGGATCTCCTTCGATAATAATCCTCCGTGGATCTTTTTTAATAATTCTCCAATAATTTTGGATCTTCTTGATCGGTCGTTGATCAAATCACAAGATAATTCCCCACAAACCAATAACTACTAGCTAGAGCAAGTAGGGGTCGAATCCAAAGGGAGAGAGGATAATTTCTTCACTAATTAATTATGTTAAAAAGAGTAATTTGAAAGAAGAGATTTTGGTAATTCTAAATTAAAACTTAACAAAATAAATTAAGAGCAAAGTAAACTAAGTAATCAACTATATAAAAGAAAACCTCCAATATAGAACCTATTTCACCCTTGACACGATTAACATGGATTATCGACACAAAGTATAAATTTGATATTAATTGCCAATCAATTAAGCATCATAAATTATTCCAAAGTAGTATATATCCTAAGACGTAGGCTTCAACTTTCCTTAGAACAAAATAATCTCCCTAATATCTTAAACAACTCCACTTGAATAATTGATATAGGAGAGGAATACTCGACCCTCCAACATGCTAAGAAGAATTAACTTGCTACAAGCTAACTTAACCTCTTAAGCATCACCCTGTGAAGAATCATAGGACAAGCATTAAGATTTACTTTTCCGCATGCATAATAAATCAATACCAAACTTGCCTACATCAATTTCCATCTCGGCCTAAAGACTTCAACAAGGTTTGATATCCCAATGAATCTAGAATATCTAGTTCAATTGTCACTTATGACCAACATCAACTTAACTTACGTCGACTTGAATCTAACTTTAGCATTCATATTATCAAGATAAGTAGGCCTCCAAATCCATCAAAACATGAACACATAAAACGAAGTACAGAGATAAGAAACATATTCAAGTAGAAATCAAATTATTAAGAACAAAGTCTCCCCATAAATTAAATGTCAAGAGATCAATATGATCCTACATTGGAGAAATAAAAGATTAGCTACTCATGAATTGAGTAGCCATCAAAAGAAAAAGGAATAGAAAAACCTAAAGTATGGCCAGCGGCTTCCTTAGCTTCTTCAAATTCGTCCAACTTACTAACCTCTCTTTCTAAAGAGAAAAGAGGACACTTTATACTAGAGGATTAGGGCTAACTTAACCTAGGACAAAATAGACATTTAAGCTCATTAAACCATCTTCAAAAGAGTGGAATTTCGTCCTGTAGGTCTGGGCTATCTCAAATACCGAATTTAGGCAGATCTCATCAACTTGGGCTTGATTTCATGGTTTCTAGGTCCAACATGTATGCAGAAACTTCAGGGGCATTTTCATCCATGACAACGGCAAAACTAGGTTTCGATCAAAACACGAAAGTTGTAGCTCTCGGAGTTAGCTTTCCAACGCATGTTCATACACCTCAAACGGAGTTCTGGATCGAAAGTTATTGCTGTTTTCGTAAGCTGTCGCCAAATCTGGAAATAAGGGAAGAAGCTTCAGCATGAAGACCTCCTGATTTGTGTGCTGACAAGAGAACCAGACTCCCCCTGGGCGCCCACATGATCACCTTCAGCTCCCATGTAGTTTGCTTGAAGACCCAACTGGGTAGTGTCCCGACTCTACCTGGGTGCCCACATGGTTGGTCTGAACACCCAGGTCTTAAGCCTGATCACCCACGTTGTCCTGATGGCTTGACATGTCTCCTTGTGACTTGAACTCTTCTTACTCCTTTGCTTGGAACTTTATAGCTTTCAACTTCATAGCTTTAAGAAGCACGAAATTGACTCCACGAATTCTTCAATCACGAACATGATAGCTCCAAATTCTTCCAAGAATGTCCGCGAAAAACCTTTGTGCCAAAAATCGATCAAAATAGCTCCAAAAAGCACCTAACACATCATATTTGCATAATTCACCTCTTCAACACCTACAATCACAAATGTAAGCATTATAGGGCAAAATCTAGCACAAATACATCTATAAGCATAGGAAAATGACCATAAAAATATGCATAATTTTGGTCTGATCATTTTCCCCCACACTTAAGCTTTGCTAGTCCCTAGCAAACTAGTGTACTTTTCTCAAAAGAAAGGTTAAAAGCAATTTCAATTGCACACACACATACTAAGAGACAATCTAACCATGAAATCAAGATAGCAAAGAATAATGAGAATACTCAATCTAAAAATCAAGAAATAACAAGCATCATCATTCTTAAGTTAGCATAATAAGAGAAATTCAATTCACATATCATCCTCTTCTTTGTATGACTATCACTTACCATAAGCTTGTATATACATCTATTCTCCTCTTTTCACAAAACACTTCTTTCTAAAGATTTTAGCTACCCTTCATACCCCCACACTTACTACTTGACATATCCATGACATACTTTCATATATGTATCATGATTTAACACAAGTTCTAGAAGTAATAAGCCATGAAAGCATTGGATAAATAAGCTCATATCACAATCTCAAATTATACTTAATCTAAGAAATCAAATACATGCTAAAAGGGAAAAGGGAAAGGAAAAAAACTTAATTGTCTTATTGATAGAAAAATAAAAACATGCTTAAAATAAATACTACTACCTAAGTGCATAAAAGTAAAATTAAAATTTCTAAGAGCTAAGTTTAATCATAGGCTCATCAATAGCCTTCTCCATAAGCTCGACAAATTCCTCCAAGCTTTGGACAATACCATTGAGTTCCTCTTGAATTTGCAACACACGATCATGGATGCTTTTGATCTTGATAAAAACAGGATGAGTGGTTGACTCTTTTGGTTCTTCCTCTTGCTCAACTTCTTTTTCATCATCCTTAGACTTACAATTGAGATCTAAAATTGAGTTAGATTCAGAAGAAATTGAAACAAAAGATTTTTCTTTTACCTCATCAACCTTGAGAAGGTTGTTTCCCAAAGGCATAGGCGGTGGAGCTCCTCTCTCAACCCTACACAAAGTAGCAACAACTGGTGGTCTCACATGATTGTGGTGAGAGGAAGATGCGGCATAGGGGTTGTATGGGGCATAGCGGCTCGGCATGGGTGGAGGGCGATAGGGTTTTCTCCCATAACCATCAATGCGCGGTAAATTGCTCCATGGTGTTGGCCTTGCTCCCATCCATTGCTTGGATGTCCTTGAAGGTCCTTTTTGATAGTTGTAACGAGGTTGTCCAAAGCGAGGTCTTTCTCGAGGGAAAAACTTAGCATTGCGCATGCCATCATCATCAATCTCGGCATTCTCCCTCTTGACTTGCTCCTTATAAGCGGCCTTGACCTTCTTCCACATAGCTTGAGAGATCATTCGAGGTTTGAAACCGGGTTTGGAAGCTACATCATCGGCGGGAAGGTTGTCCACCATGGCAAGGATCTCGCAACAATCCTCCCTCGTGAATCGTCCTTCAAAGTTCTCATCATACAAGCTCCCATAATCTTTGAATTGAGCTCTCAAAGCTTCAAATTGCGCTTCAAAATCAGGCATGTTGCTATGTGTGTGTCAACAAAAACAAGTGATCAAAAGATAAATTCAACAAATCTACACAACTCCAAACGGCACTATGTTAGTTTTCTAAACTCAATTCTTCCAAATTTAAAATAACCATGCAAATTGAAAGCTTAATAACTAAAGAATAAATCTGGAAAATTAAATCGAAAGAGACAAGAAGAGAATTTACCTCTTGAGCCGCCGGTGGTGATGTGAAGAAAATAAAGGGGTAGAACTCCCTTTATATAGTGAATTAATCCTAGTTCTAAAAGAATTTAACCTAGACTTGGAGAATAAGTAAAGGAATTTACCTATGACACATTTAGAAAGAGCTCAAACCTGATTGGAGGAGAGAAAATTCGTAATTAAATTGGTTTAGGATTGAAATCCTAGTCCAGTTTGGAATTGGAGTCGCACTAACAAACTGTCAGGGGCCGAGCTAGGTCCTGGGCCTTGTCGCCTTGGTGCTAAGGCATACTGCTTGGGCGCCCAGCGACAATCGGGCTCTGCCTTGCCTGGGGTCTCGGTGGCTGTCGCCTGGGCGCTTAAGCATTCTACCTGGGCGCCCAGCGGTAGTCGGGCCTCCTGCCCTAGGGTGATATGGCCTTCCGACATGGGGTTTCAATGTATTGACATGGGTTCTCAGTTAAAACATATGGGTCCCCATGCGACTTCGCAACTATAATCCATATTTTCCTCAATTCAAATATGCAAATTCAATCCATTTTTTTTTTATATTTGTATTTACCTATCCTCTTTATCTTCCACAGTGTACCTGCAAACACCATAGTTAGATATTTATAGGGAGTGAACTTAATTTGACATGACTTTGTTTATGTCAGTTTTTCATGAAACAGGTTAATTGTGGTCAAAATTTTCCAAACCAATGTGTATTAAGTGGATATGATTCAGGTAAAGACATTAACTATCTTGGTTGCATTACATTCTTTTAGGATGTTCAGAATGGTTTCTAAGATACACCTGTTAGTTTTGCACCATAATTTGACAAGCTATCCTGTGGTTTCTCTTTGCTTGTAGGTTCTTCGAAGAAACCAAAGGTCGGAATCATTGTTGGAATCGTTAGAGGATGTATAATTCTTCTTTTGTTTAGTGGCTTGATGTTTTTCCTGTGCAAGGGTAGACAGAAAGGCTACAAACGTGGAGTATTTGTAAATGACAACCAATGGCTTATGTTTCTTGTCTTTTTTCTCATCCTTGCTTGGGTATTGTTTGGTTTTTCCATCTACAGGGTTTATTACAGATGAAGGTTTAGAAAAATCATATGACAGAGAATAATCTTTATGAAAATCTGGTTGTCTGCTTTGTAGAATTTTTTGTAAATTTTATGCCTTTCCCATCAATAGGAATAAGTGTATACCAAGAATTTGTGCTACTTTTAAATTGTTTTTTTTTTTTGCATAAATACCATTTTCCATTCAAAAGTTTGTACGAATTGATATTTTACACCTAAAAGGTTTATTTTGATTTTATCATACCATGAATTTTTATTTTAACCACGCGTTACACCCTCATAACGTTAGACATGACGGCACCGTTACGATAGTGGAAGAACATGCCACGTGACGTACTGATGTGATAACAAGTTTTAACTTTGTTTTTTGATTTGGTTAGATTTGACAAATGTGTCATTGGAGCCTAATATTGACAACTGACTTGCTGAGTTGCTATTGCTGCATTGTGGTGATTGGTGCTATTTGGAGTTTCTACAAATCCTTTTTGTCTTGAATATAGAATTTTTGATGGTATAGTATTGGTATATATTACTGCTGCTGCTTGGGCCTGCTAACTAAAGTTCTAGACTAGTTTTAGGTCAATGGAGCTCTTTTGTAAATGAAATGAGGTTTGCAGGTTACTTTTATTCAAGCTTACTAGCTTAGTTCAAAATACTTTTGTTCATATGCAGTGTTAAAGTTACACTTGCACAGAAATTGGTCTGCATATATCTTCTTTTGTATAGAAGCTAGGGGTACAAAGTAGTGAAGTACAAACATTTCTTTTGTTCATAACTTCATGTGATATTAGCTCATATGTTAAAGCTCAAATTACTTAGTTTTAGTTAAATATGTAAAAGGCTTAGTTGTTTAAAGCCTTAAATAGCTTAATTTAAAGTTTAAACTTTTAAATTTTATGTGGTAAGTATTGTAAATTTCTGATTTTAATTTCATAAGTATTGAAAACCTCCTGAACCGCCTAAAGCGACTGCACCGCGCGACGGTCTGTGGATGGTAGTTTTCCTGTCTAGGCAGTTGGTGCTCAGTGCAAATTATATGGTTGTTGGCGGTTTCAGATTTCTAGAAACCGAAACCGACTGCACCGACCGATTATCACCCCTACCTTCAACGTCGGTTAAAACCGACCAACTGACTGCCACCGCGGAAACGTACCGATGAGCGTCGGTTCTGTCGGTGGCAGTCGGCTTGGTCGGTAGCCACCGACGAGGAACACCCCTAGTTGGAAACGAACTAAGTGAATAGGGAAATCGAACTAAATAAACAATGATGAGGGGACAAAAAGGAGGGAAAGAATTCAAAAGAGCAAAAATGGTCTGTGAAAATAGTAACCTGAAGAGCTGATTTCCTTGAAACATGGCTCGATCTGGTCCTTTGATTGTGTGGGAAATGATAGATTTGGCCATCAAAACAATAGTCACACGCTCCATTTCACCACCGTTTGGCTCCAAAACGGTGGTGAACCGGTCAAACGGAATCTTTAAGTGTAATATCCGTTGATGCGCCAAGGGCTTATCATGGTCTTGCAGAACACAATGGAGACAATGGAGATCATGGAAAGGATGCTCAAGGAGTGCAAGGAAGCATGGACAAGCTTAAAGGAGAGGATGGAATCGCAATTCACCATGGAGATGCCATAAAGATGCCATTTGATCCTTTGAAGATGCCTTTAGGTCCGATGACTAGAGCAAGGCCTAAGAAGTTCAAAGATGCTTTAACAAGTCTTGTTCAACATCAACTTGAAGGTTTGAAGTCCATTTAAGATCAATTGGAGAGCATTGAAGTCGATAAGCCTAACGATTCCAAGATATGCACCCTACTTGAAATCGTTGAACCCTAGGGCTTGCATTGTGTAATTCGACCATATGGGTCTTAATTCTATCTTAGATTAGCTATTTAAATAGTCTAGAATACATTGGGTTGGGCCTTGTTTGACTAAGTCCAATCCTTGCTTAATTAAGTTATGTTATTTACTTTTCCTAGTTGAACAAGGGTTAGGTTTTTTCCTTGTTCTTTCCGCTATTTGTAAACCGCTCCATGAGGAGGTTAAGGGGGGTATTGCGTCGACCCTATCACTATATAAGGGCACCAATATCTCTTGTAAACACAAGTCAAGTTATCAATAAAATTGAGAGGTTTATTCACCCATATCGATTATTTGGCTTCATTGTTCTAGTTTGAGCAAACTTAGGGTTCTTCAATCTTATAGAGTCCTAGCAAACAATTAGGTTGTGTGAGTTTAATTGTTTGTGAACTTTGTGATCTTAAGTTAACAATTGCAGGTGTAATTGAAGACTTAAGGCCGACGAACGAAGAGAATTGCTTAGGTGAAGATCATCGATTTTACTCATCAAGGAGTGGTAGTAGTTCAAGTCGACTTTGGTGGCTATTCAAAGGGTAGATTTGAATCTAACACAACTAGATTCATTGTCATCTTCAATCGGTAAATCTATCATTCTATTCATCAATCATCAAGTTTTTCATACATCTTATTCATCTTCTTGGAAAATAAAAAAAATCAGAAACTTTGAAAAATCGTAGCGGATTGATCTTAACTCTGTTTGACTTGAAATTTCAGATGAGGTCCTTATAACTAGTAGTTATATATAAAAAAAAAAGACCAGAAACTTGTGATTTTCGTTCTTGATTCGTTTGAGCACCGAAAGCTTTGAAATTTGAGCTATGGACTTCTTTTAGTGTGATCTTTCTGGAAAAAATATTGAAAGAAATCAAAAAAATCTGTGGTGTTATCGACTTTTTGCAGAAACAAGGGTTTTGAATTGGGAATTTGGGGATTAGGGTCTTCTATTGTGCAATTAATTCAATTGGTTGCAATTAACCCTAATTGATTGTGTGATTGAGATTCTTGGGTTGCTTTTGCTGTGAAATGAAGTTTAATTTGAAGAATTTCAGGTTAAAACCCTATTGGAGACAAGTGGTACAAAATTGGATTCAAGTGGTACTAAGGTTTTCTAATCGATTTGAATTGTTTGATTTGTGCTTGAATTGAGTTTTTGTGTAGCAATTTGGAGAAGGAAATTCGACATAAAGACCTGCATAAGTGGTTTGGTTTTGGGTGAGATCACTTTCCTTTGATTCAAAAAAATTTTGCGACTAATTGTTTGTTCCTCAAGTAGGTCACGAGAAGAAAGGAGTTCTCTAACGAGTTGCTCTTATTAGGCCTATTGAAGCTAGTAAAAGACATAATTTTGTGAGATCATTAAGAGAGTAGTGGACTGCCAGTCCATAGGTTGAGTGCAAACACGAGAGCACAAAGGTGTACAGACATACACTTGTGAGGAATTTTTACTACTAATCTTTGTTCTTTGTGTAGGTACAATGGGAGATAGACAAGAAGAGTACAAATTGAGAAGAAAACACAACACTACATGAAGATTGCTAACAAGGGGCGCAAAAAGATCATCTTTGAACCTGGAGAATGGGTTTGGATGCATCTAAGGAAGGAAAGGTTCCCTGAGAAGAGAAAGTCTAAGCTCTTACCTCGTGGAGATGGTCCATTCCAAGTTTTGGAGAGGATCAACAACAATGCATACAAGCTAGATCTTCCTAGTGAATATGGCAATGAAAGTGCTACTTTTAATGTTTCAAACTTATCCTTGTTTGATAGTGATGCAGATTTGAGGACAAATCCTTTTCAAGGGAGAGGGTATGATGCGCCAAGGCTTATCATGGTCTTGAAGAACATAATGGAGACAATGGAGATCATGGAAAGGATGCTCAAGGAGTGCAAGGAAGCATGGGCAAGCTTAAAGGAGAGGATGGAATCGCAAATCACCATGGAGATGCCATAAAGATGCCATTTGATCCTTTGAAGATGCCTTTAGGTCCGATGACTAGAGCAAGGGCTAAGAAGTTCAAAGATGCTTTAACAAGTCTTGTTCGACATCAACTTGAAGGTTTGAAGTCCATTGAAGATCAATTGGAGAGCATTGAAGTTGATAAACCTAGGAATATTCCCAACGATTGCAAGATATGCACCCTACTTGAAATAGTTGAACCCTAGGGCTTGGATTGTGTAATTCGGCCATATGGGTCTTAATTCTATCTTATATTAGCTATTTAATTAGTCTAGAATACATTGGGTTGGGCCTTATTTGACTAAGTCCAATCCTTGCTTAATTAAGTTATGTCATTTACTTTTCCTAGTTAAACAAGGGTTAGGCTATTTCCTTCTTCTTTCCTCTATGTGTAAACCGCCCTATGAAGAGGTTAAGGGGGGTATTGCGTCGACCCTATCACTATATAAGGGCACTAATATCTCTTGTAAACACAAGTCAAGTTATCAATAAAATGGAGAGGTTTATTCACCCATATCGATTATTTGGCTTCATTGTTCTAGTTTGAGCAAACGTAGGGTTCTTCAATCTTGTAGAGTCCTAGCAAACAATTAGGTTGTGTGAGCTTAATTGTTTGTGAACTCTGTGATCTTAAGTTAACAATTGCAGGTCTAATTGAAGACTTAAGGCCGACGAACGAAGATAATTGCTTAGGTGAAGATCATCGATTTTACTCATCAAGGAGTGGTAGTAGTTTAAGTGGACATTGGTGACTATTCAAAGGGTAGATTTGAATCTAACACAACTAGATTCATATCAATTGGTAATTAGAGCGTAGGTTGTCATCTTCAATTGGTAAATCTATCCTTCTATTCATCAATCATCAAGTTTTTCATCCGTCTTATTCATCTTCTTGAAAAATAAAAAAAAAAATCAGAAAATTTGAAAAATCATATCGGATTCATCATAACTCCGTTTGACTTGAAATTTCAGATTTGAGGTCCTTATAACTAGTAGTTATATATATAAAAAAAATTCGACCAGAAACTTGTGATTTTTGTTCTTGATTCGTTTGAGCACGGAAAGCTTTGAAATTTGAGCTATAGACTTCTTTTAGTATGATCTTTCAGGGAATAATATTGAAAAAATAAAAAAAAATATGTGGTCTTATAGACTCTTTGCAGAAACTAGGGTTTTGAATTGGGAATTTGGGGATTAGGGTTTTCTATGGTGCAATTGATTCAATTGGTTGTAATTAGCCCTAATTGATTGTGTGGTTGAGATTCTTGCGTTGCTTTTGCTGTGAATTGAAGTTTAATTTGAAGAATTTCAGGTTAAAACCCTATTGGAGAAAGTTCTACAAAATTGGATTCAGGTGGTACTAGGGTTTTCTAATCAATTTGAATTGTTTGATTTGTGCTTGAATTTAGTTTTTCTGCAGCAATTTGGAGAAGGAAATTCGAAATAAAGACCTACATAAGTGGTTTGGTTTCGGTTGAGATCACTTTCCTTTGATTCACAAAAATTTTGCTACTAATTGTTTGTTCCTCAAGTAGGTCACGAGAAGAAAGGAATTCTCTAACGAGTTGCTCTTATTAGGCCTATTGAAGCTAGTAAAAGGCATAATCTTGTGAGATAAATAAGAGAGTAGTGGACCGCCAATCCATAGGTTGAGTGCAAACACGAGAGCACAAAGGTATACACACATACACTTGTCAGGAAATTTTACTACTAATCTTTGTTCTTTGTGTAGGTACAAGGGGAGATAGACAAGAAGAGCATAAATTGAGAAAAAAACACAACACTACATGAAGGTTGCTAAAAAGGGGCGCAAAGAGATCATCTTTGAACCCTGAGAATGAGTTTGGTTGCATCTAAGGAAGGAGAGGTTCCCTGAAAAGAGAAAGTCTAAGCTCTTACCTCGTGGAGATGGTCCATTCCAAGTTTTGGAGAGGATCAACAATAATGCATACAAGCTAGATCTTCCTAGTGAATATGGCAATGTAAGTGCTAGTTTTAATGTTTCAGACTTATCCTTGTTTGATAGTGATGCAGATTTGAGGACAAATCCTTTTCAAGGGAGAGGGGATGATGCGCCAAGGGCTTATCATCGTCTTGAAGAACATAATGGAGACAATGGAGATCATGGAAAGGATGCTCAAGGAGTGCAAGGAAGCATGGACAAGCTTAAAGGAGAGGATGGAATCGCAATTCACCATGGAGATCCCATAAAGATGCCATTTGATCCTTTGAAGATGCTTTTAGGTCCAATGACTAGAGCAAGGGCTAAGAAGTTCAAAGATGCTTTAACAAGTCTTGTTAGACATCAACTTGAATGTTTGAAGTCAATTGAAGATCAATTGGAGATCATTGAAGTCGATAAGCCTAGGAATATTCCCAACGATTCCAAGATATGCACCCTACTAGAAATAGTTGAACCCTAGGGCTTGCATTGTGTAATTCGGCCATATGGGCCTTAACTCTATCTTAGATTAGCTATTTAATTAGTCTAGAATACATTGGGTTGGGCCTTGTTTGACTAAGTCCAATCCTTGCTTAATTAAGTTATGTTATTTACTTTTCCTAGTTGAACAAGGGTTAGGCTATTTCCTTGTTCTTTCCTCTATGTGTAAACCGCCCTATGAGGAGGTTAAGGGCGGGTATTGCATCGACCCTATCACTATATAAGGGCACCAATATCTCCTATAAACATAAGTCAAGTTATCAATAAAATTGAGAGGTTTATTCACCCATATCGATTATTTGGCTTCATTGTTCTAGTTTGAGCAAACTTAGGGTTCTTCAATCTTGTAGAGTCCTAGCAAACAATTAGGTTGTGTGAGATTAATTTTTTGTGAACTTTGTGATCTTAAGTTAACAATTGCATGTCTAATTGAAGAATTAAGGCCAATGAACGAAGAGAATTGCTTAGGTGAAGATCATCGATTTTACTCATCAAGGAGTGGTAGTAGTTCAAGTCGACATTGGTGGCTATTCAAAGGGTAGATTTGAATCTAACACAACTAGATTCATATCAATTGGTAATCAGAGCGTAGGTTGTCATCTTCAATCGGTAAATCTGTCCTTCTATTCATCAATCATCAAGTTTTTCATCCATCTTATTCATGTTCTTGAAAAATCAAAAAAATCAGAAACTTTGAAAAATCATAGCGGATTCATCTTAACTCCGTTTGACTTGAAATTTCATATTTGAGGTCTTTATAACTAGTAGTTATATAAAAAATTAAAAAAAAATTTCGACCAGAAACTTATGATTTTTGTTCTTGATTTTTTTGAGCATGGAAAGTTTTGAAATTTGAGCTATAAACTTCATTTAGTGTGATCTTTCCGGGAAAAATATTGAAAAAAAAAATATGTGGTGATATCGACTTTTTGCAGAAATTAGGGTTTTGAATTGGGAATTTGGGGATTAGGGTTTTCTATTTTGCAATTGATTCAATTGGTTGCAATGAACCCTAATTGGGTTGCTTTTGCTGTGAATTTCATGTTAAAACGCTATTGGAGACAAGTGGTACAAAATTCGATTCAAGTGGTACTAGGGTTTTCTAATCGATTTGAATTGTTTGATTTTTGCTTGAATTGAGTTTTTGTGCAGCAATTTGCATAAGGAAATTTGACATAAAGACTTGCATAAGTGGTTTGGTTTTGGTTGAGATCACTTTCTGATCCATCCAAAAACAACCCTATTTTTATGGCTATTTTACTATGTTTTTGGGTCTATTTATGCTCTAATTTAGCTTATTTTGATGATATTTGTGTTTTTAGTCTTTATGAGATGTGAAATTGGAAGTTAATTTTCATTACTTTTGGAGCTATTTTGATAACTTTTTACACAGATATGAGCAAAGTAATTTTGAGTATAGATTTGAAGATTCGAAGTTCGTGATTTGAAGATTTCTTAAAGATAATTTGAAGACTTGAAGATTATTGAAGAATTTTTTCATGGAGCAGGAATTGAAGATTGGAGCTTAATTGCGAAGGATTGAAGACAAGCCCAGAAGAAACCCGGAAGATATGGAATTTTGGATATTTTATATGGGATAATACTCAACCCATATAAGGACATAATTGGAGTTAAAATCCCAATTTATGCTCCATAAAACCAAAAGAATATCCAGTTCCCGCATAAACCCGATACTAGTCCTAGTTGGACTAGGATTCAGCGCAGTCTCGATAGTAAGGCCATAACTTTCTGCTCAGATGTCCGTTCTAAACCCGTGAGTAGGAAAGCTAATTCCGAGATCTACAAGTTTCCTTTGAAGTCCAAAGCCCAGTTCTGCCATCTTCAGATCCGAATTTTCCGTTGAAGTTTCTGCTGAAATCCAGAAAATTCCAGAATCCTGTTTTGACTTGGATTCTACTCTAGGAAGACTTTCAATCTAACTTGGAGTCCAAGTTAGACCCTAGACCGTCCTAGACTATTATCCCAAGTCTAATAGGAGTCCATCGGTTATTTTTCTACTATAAATAGCCACCTTAGGTCTAGATTTTTAGAGTGTAATTTTTCCATAAAAGATATTGTAGTTTAGTTTGAAGATTTGGAAGAGTCGTCCTAGGAGCCACCGTCCTCCTCTCTTCCTCATCCATAGATAAGTTTTCTTCTTATTTGTGGATACTCACTCAATTTATGAGTGAGTAATCCTTTTCTTTTCTCCAATGTAGAATTTAATTGATCTCTTGACATATATCATGGTGAGATTTTGTGCTTATATATGAATATTGTTTTGGGTATTTCTTAGATCTCTGTTTTAATCCTATGTTGCTTTCTTTGATGGGTTGGAGTCGACACTGCCTTAATAAATTAGGTTAACATTAGCTAGATTAAGTTTAGAATTAGAAACTTAGATTTAATCATATGTAGCAATTGGTTGAGAGTTAGACCTCCTTCCAAGAGAGATATGAATCAATGACCGAGAAATTGCTTGTTGTGCTTGTTAATAAATTACTTGTACTTAATACTTTATTCCTAAACAATCTTTAAGCCCTAGAATGGTAATTGATTGTTGAAAGAGTAAAAGGGGTGGATTAAGCCCTGGAACGGTAAATTTATCTAATTGAGGTAATTTAAGATTTAAATCACCAAGCTATCCAAGGTTTTCATAATTATTAGATATCAATGATCCATGTTATTTATGTCAAGAGGGAGATTAATTCTATGTTGGTGGGTTTTCTTTAATTGTTTTCTTTAATTTTCTTGATTGCTCTCTTAGTTAATTTTATAGTTTGCTAGATTTAATTTTAAACTCTTTTCCAAAATTCTCTCTATTTTATTTTGTTTTAAGAAAAAGAATAATAACCAATTTCTCTGTGGGTTCGACCCCTACTTGCCCTAACTATTCTTAGTTAGTAATTTTTGGGATAAATATTTTATTTTATGGTCATTGACGACACGATCATAATTTTGGCGCCGTTGCCGGGGAAATTGTGTTTTACTTTCTTTTTCTTCCAATGGCTCAACCACAAACGTTACGGGAGCTGAACTTCAACAGTGAGATGTCGCCGCTTTGCATTGATTATCCTACTTTGGATATGACTTGCAAATTGCCATCAACTGTAATCCACAAGATGCCTACTTTTCAAGGAGAATTTCATGAGAACCCTCATGAACATCTAAATAGCTTCTTTATCAACTGTGTTGTAATCACTGGGATGCCTCAAGAGGAAGCAAGACTTCAAATTTTTCCTTTGACATTAGAAGGGAAAGCGAGAAACTGGTTCATAAGTCTGCCATCAAAATCCATAAATTCTTGAAAGAGAATGGAGGAAGTATTTTTTAGCAAGTTTTTCCCTGAAGCAAAGCGCGCAGATGTCAAAAAGAAAATCTCTTCTTGTCAACAACAACGTGACGAGAAGTGGCACCAATCTGTGCAAGCTGCCCTTACCACAACCTGAGTGAAGCACTTTTGATCTAGATTTTTATGATGGATTACTCTATTACGATCGAATGTATATTGATTCTACAAGTGGAGGAAGCTTTACACTCAAAACACCGGAGGAAGCAAGGAAGCTGCTCAACACCATGACCGAGAACATTCATCAATTTAGCGCAATCAGTGAGGAAGAAACAACAAAAAACTCAGAGATAGCAGAAATCCGAAAGGAGTTGAAGGAAGTGTCTACTCAATGTGGAAATTTAGCAAAGATGTTTGCTGAATTCATGAATATCCATTCACGAAGTTCGGCTCAAACTTCCTCACATGTATTGCAAAAACATATGAGAGGAAACATACAAGGCTATGGAATAAATTCCATTGAAGAAACTCAACATTGGTGTGCACAAAAGATGGAATTGCCTGATGTTCTATCCTCACCTACGATATCTTCACCTCCAACACCTATTTTCCCTGATGTATCTGATGAACCAATGCAAGGAGATGAAGAGATCTCAATCAAGAGCAACTTACCTACTGCATCACCAAAAGCTGATCGAATTCAATCTGAAGACGAATGGATGGAGGAGATGCAAGCCAAGTATGATCCACTACCATTCCCTCAAAGGTTTACACAACAACTTGACTCACTCCGGAAACTAGAGGTAAATATTCCTTTGGTAAATGAAATGGTCAAAGTACCAAGGTATGCTTCTTTTCTCAAAGAATTATGCATCAATAAAAGAAAGCATGCTGAAAAATATGCTTGTATGAATGAGAATGTATCTGCAGCATATCAAAGGAAATGGCATCATAACAGCAATGACTTAGGATCTTTTTCTATCCCGTGCAATATAGGAAAGAATAAGGTGGATAATGCTATGTGTGAATATGGCTCTTTAATTAATATTATGCCTTATTCTGTCTATAAGCAATTAGGAATAGAACCTCTACTTGGAACTGATCTTACTATCCAGTTTATTGATAGAACTAATCATAAACCTAAGGGTTTAGTTGAGAATGTTTTAGTGCAAATAGGAGATTTTGCTTTTCCTGCAGACTTTTATGTCCTGAAGATGAGTGAAGATGATCTACATCTACCTCGATTGCCACTGCTGTTAGGAAGACCGTTTCTAACATTAGCAAGGATGAAGTTCGATGCACAAGATGGAACAATCAGTATGGAATTTGATGGGAAACCAATTTCATTCAATATTAATGAAGCCATGAAAGCTCCTGTTGAGATCCATTCTATTTTTGCCATTGACACAATCGATGTCTGCTCTGAAGAAGTACAAACACTCAACCAAGAAGACGAACTTAAAGTTGTACTTACTAAGAGTTTACATCAAGAAGATGTCACGGAAGCAGAAGTCCAGATGCCAGAAGAAGTAGCAGAAGCTCTTAAAGACTTAGGATCAACGGAAAGAGAGGTAGAATCAGTCTCTTACATCAGCCTAGAGCCAACGCCCAAGCCTTTGCCATTTTATCATTCAACCTCCAGAAGTCAAATTGAAGCCATTACCTGAAGGCCTGAAGCATGTTTTCCTTGGAGACAATGAGACCCTGCCTGTTGTTATTTTAAGTAAATTGAATGATTTACAAGAAGAACAACTAATCAGAGTTTTGAAGGAATACAAGGAAGCCGTTGGATCGACCGTAGCTGAAAAGAAGGAAGCATGTTTTCCTTGGAGACAGTACCAGTTCGACAGCCGCAAAGAAGACTGAATCCAAACCTTGCTGAAGTTGTCAAAGAAGAAGTTCTCAAATTACTTGGAGCTGGTCTCATTTATGCCATATCAGATAGTAAATGGGTCAGCGCTGTCCAAGTAGTTCCCAAGAAGTCTGGATTCACCGTCGTAGAAAACAAAGATGGAGAGCTAGTTCCTCAAAGACTGCCGAATGGATGGAGAGTATGCATCGATTACAGAAAGCTGAACTCTACCACAAGGAAGGACCACTTTCCACTGCCGTTCATAGATCAGATGTTGGAAAGATTAGCCTGCAAATCCTACTATTGTTTTCTGGATGGGTATTCAGGATACTTCCTGATTCCTATAGCACCTGAAGATCAAGAGAAGACCACCTTTACATGCCCTTTTGGTACGTATGCTTACACAAGAATGCCTTTTGGTTTATGCAATGCACTTGCAACTTTTCAAAGGTGTATGATGAGCATCTTTCAAGATTATGTGGGAGATAAGTTGGAAGTATTCATGGACGATTTCACAGTCTATGGAAATAGCTTCAATCATTGCCTTAATAATCTAGAACTCATCTTGAAAAGATGTGTTGAAACCAAGTTGGTATTGAATGCCGAAAAATGCCATTTCATGGTAGAACAAGGCATTGTTCTAAACCATGTAGTGTCTAAAGAAGGGATGCAAGTCGACAAAGCAAAGGTTGATGTCGTCCAGAACCTGCCTTATCCAACATGTGTCAAGGATATCCGTTCATTCTTAGGTCATGATGGATTCTACAGAAGATTTATCAAGGATTTCTCAAAGATCTCAGCACCAATGTGTCGACTACTTCAGAAAGATGTAGAGTTCGAGTTTGGAGACGATTGCAAGGAGGCATTTGACAAATTGAAGACTGCCCTCACCACCACTCAAATTGTGAAGCCACCTGATTGGAAACTACCATTCGAGATCATGTGTGATGCAAGTGACGTTGCTATTGGAGCTGTTCTAGGTCAGAGAGTTGACAAGGTACCTCACGTTATCTATTATGCTTCAAGAACTCTAGATGTTGCTTAGAAGAACTACACCAGCACAGAAAAAAAGATGCTTGCCGTTGTCTTTGCTTTGGAGAAGTTTCGACCATATATTCTAGGATCTAAGGTAATAATCTACTCCGATCATGCTGCATTGAGATATCTAATGACAAAGAAAGAAGCAAAAGCTAGGCTCATGCGATGGCTTTTGTTATTTCAAGAATTTGATATTGAAATAAGGGACAAGAAAGGAGCAGAAAACATTGTTGCGGATCATCTAAGTAGAATTGAAGGAAAGGAAGAAGAGACCACAATCAATGAAGCACTACCCTTTGAAGCTTTGTTTGCCATTTATCAAGTTCCTTGGTATGTTGATATAGTTAACTACTTAGTTGCTCGTCGTCTACCCCGAGATCTTAGCAAGTGGAAGAAATTGAAGATTATAAGTTATGCTGAGTATTACTTATGGGACGATCCTACTTATGGAGGCATGGATCTGATCAAATTATGAGAAGATGCATCCCTGATAAGGACGATCCAATCAGTTCTGAGATTCGTATCAATTGGTAATCAGAGAATAGGTTGTCATCTTCAATCGGTAAATCTATCCTTCTATTCATCAATCATTAAGTTTTTCATCCATCTTATTCATCTTTTTGAAAAATAAAAAAAATCAGAAACTTTGAAAAATCATAGCGGATTCATCTTAACTCCGTTTGACTTGAAATTTCAGATTTGAGGTCCTTATAACTAGTAGTTATATAAAAAAAAATCGGCAAGAAACTTGTGATTTTTGTTCTTGATTCGTTTGAGCACGGAAAGCTTTGAAATTTGAGCTATAGACTTCTTTCAGTGTGATCATTCTGGGAAAAATATTGAAAAAAATCAAAAAAATCTATGGTGTTATCAACTTTTTGCAGAAACTAGGGTTTTGAATTGGGATTTGGGGATTAGGGTTTTCCATTGTGCAATTGATTCAATTGGTTGCAATTAACCCTAATTGATTGTGTGATTGAGATTCTTGGGTTGCTTTTCTTGTGAATTGAAGTTTAATTTGTAGAATTTCAGGTTAAAACCCTATTGGAGACAAGTGCTACAAAATTGGATTCACGTGGTACTAGGGTTTTCTAATCGATTTGAATTGTTTGATTTGTGCTTGAATTGAGTTTTTGTGCAGCAATTTGGAGAAGGAAATTCGACATAAAGACTTGCATAAGTGGTTTCGTTTTGGTTGAGATCACTTTCCTTTGATTCACAAAAATTTTGCTACTAATTGTTTGTTCCTCAAGAAGTCTAACGAGTTGCGCTTATTAGGCCTATTGAAGCTAGTAAAAGGCATAATCTTATGAGATCATTAAGAGAGTAGTGGACCGCCAATCCATAGGTTGAGTGCAAACACGAGAGCACAAAGGTATACACACATAGACTTGTGAGGAATTTTTACTACTAATCTTTGTTCTTTGTGTAGGTACAATGGGAGATAGACAAGAAGAGCACAAATTGAGAAGAAAACACAACACTACATGAAGGGTGCTAACAAGGGGTCCAAACATATCATCTTTGAACCTGGAGAATGGGTTTGGTTTCATCTAAGGAAGGAGAAGTTCCCTGAAAAGAGAAAGTCTAAGCTCTTACCTCGTGGAGATGGTCCATTCCAAGTTTTGGAGAGGATCAACAACAATGCATACATGCTAGATCTTCCTGGTGAATATGGCAATGTAATTGCTACTTTTAATGTTTCAGACTTATCCTTATTTGATAGTGACGCAGAATTGAGGACAAATCTTTTCAAGGGAAAGGGGATGATGCGCCAAGGGCTTATCATGGTCTTGAAGAACACAATGGAGACAATGGAGATCATGGAAAGGATGCTCAAGGAGTGCAAGGAAGCATGGACAAGCTTAAAGGAGAGGATGGAATCGCAATTCACCATGGAGATGCCATAAAGATGCCATTTGATCCTTTAATGATGCCTTTAGGTCAGATGACTAGAGCAAGGGCTAAGAAGTTCAAAGATGCTTTAACAAGTCTTGTTCGACATCAACTTGAAGGTTTGAAGTCCATTGAAGATCAATTGGAGAGCATTGAAGTCGATAAGCCTAGGAATATTCCCAACTATTCCAAGATATGCACCCTACTTGAAATCGTTGAACCCTAAGGCTTGCATTGTGTAATTCGGCCATATGGGCCTTAATTCTATCTTAGATTAGCTATTTAACACTGCAGAAAAACAGTGAAATAGCGGCGTTTTTTTTACATGTCACTATTTAAAATAATGGCGTCTGAACAGGCGCCGCCAAGGTCGCCGTTACAAAAAATGTCGTTATTTTGCGGCATCCTGGGTACAGACGCCGCTGTCAGCATAACGGCGTCTAAACGCCGTCATATAAAGGCATTTAGACACCGTCATATAATTCTTCCGAAATCACTATATTTTTTTGAAAAATAAAACATAGCGGCGTCCAGCTATCTGCCGACCTTTATGAAAAACAATACTTTTTTAAATTAAATATTGCGGCGTCTGGACGCCACTATTTTGGGGCATCTTGACGCCGCTAACTTTACGTGTTTGATTGAAAAATAAAACTTTTTTGAATACAATATTGTGGCATCCAGACGCCCCTATTTGGCGGCATCTAGATGGCACTATTGGGCGGCGTCCAGACGCCACTAATTGGCGGCGTCTAGACGCCGCTACATGCAATTTAAAAAAAAAGATCTTATTTTTGGAATCAGTTAAATATAGCGGCGTTTTGTTCTTTAGACGCCGCTATATAAGGGCGCTTTGTTTTTTAGACGCCGCTATATAAGGGTATACCCCAAATCAGGACTTTGGTTTATAGGAAAATTTAGGGTGGTTGGGAGTTATTTCTATACGATAATAACACAAAATATAAAATATCAGAAACTATAATTGAAACGAAATTTTGAATAATCACACTTACTTACCAAAGGAAGTTTATTACATTACATGCACATGGTAATCAAAGTAGCATATATATATGAAAATTGTTCTATACACAATTTTAGTAAAAAACTCTATTGTTCCAGTGTTACATCAACCACACATGATTAAAGTAATTTAAGGAATCAAAAGAATCATATTGTATCTACTTGTTTACCACAGCGTGATTGTGCACTGGAAATTGCAGTATTGACAAAAAAATTACCACCATCGCCATCTCCATCGTCACCGCCACCGCCACTAGTATTCACATTTTGAGTGCCCTACTAAAAGATATAAGAGTTATAGCACTTAATTAGAAAATCAGTTTAGGGTCAAACACTTTTACATACACTAAATAATGAGAAAATGGAAATCTCATTACCTGTGGCGTACTCTCCGTCACAACATCTATAGAATCTGGGAATTTTTGTGCAACAATCATCATCAGCTTTTCCAGTTTGGAGGAAATTCGAGCACTTTCAGTAGTCAAACGATCAAGCTGCTATCTCTCCACTCGTCTCTCTTCTTCAATTTGTGCAATCTTTTGTTGATTTTGTAATTCCCTTCGCAGCACACAAAAGACATAAATAACTTTAAAACGACGAAAACAGCCCATGTCCAATCAAAATGAAACCGTAACGAACTCCTTTATTGTAATATGAATCCAGTTTTCATCAAATAAAAGTAAAGCAATTTAAATTTCGTACCTGCATTTCTTCTCTTAGTTGCTGAACCTCTGATGAAGAATTTCCCTTCGAATAGGTCGTGAACAAATGAGCATTGTCTTTAAAGACGTCTTTTGGTGTGACCCCCAATCCAAGACATTTGACTCGGCCAGGTTGTTCTTCCCCTAACACCTCAACCAAAATTCTGCTTTCAACTTCATCCTTTGACAAATTCTGTGTATCCTCCGTAGATGTGGTTCTCCGCAATTCGTCTATCTTTTTCTATTATAACAATTACAAACCTCATATCATAGTTACTTGCAAAGAGAAATAATACACCTTAAATGACCACAATTGCATCATTTAGAATTGGAAAACTCACCATAACTTCCCCGACTTTTTCGTTTACGGGTGCTCCATTTCTTCTTGTATGCGTCTTCCTGAACACGTTAAGATGCCCAACTTCTTCTCCTTTTTCCCTCTATAAATAAATAAAAGAAGAATTTGCATGTCATACATAAAGATAATTGTTCAACTTGTTTAAATTTGTAGAAAAAAAGTAGCAGCAGCAACCAAGATTAATATTTACATTCTTTAAAAACGCAGCAATTCTAAATTACTTACCATCTCATTTCTCAGTCTCGCAAAGCTTTTTGAGCCTGCCGTGTGAAGATTATGTTGACATTCTCGACTCTCTTTTCCTACTTTTGCCTTTTTCTATTAACAAAAATTCATAACGTTAATATACCAACTTACCTAAGAATAATGTGCCAACAAGAAAGCACTTTTTCTACAAATTTAAATAGTAATAAGATGTACCTTTCCTTTTATTGAGTGCCAATATTCTGCCATGGGGTCAAAAAGGTATGTGGGTATCTTTGGATCTCGTGCAGCTTTCGTCGCAGGAAGTGTATCTCTATAGAATTCTTTCTTCAATTTATGCCTGTAGTCCCTCCACTTTTTTCCCATATTCATTTCTAGCCATGGGTGTATGTCACAGTCAAAGCGAAATCTTGTCTGAAAACATAAACAATAATGCAGAAAAATCATATTAACATTATGCATTACACTTTGAATTCAAATATGGAACACAAACACAAGTTAGAACTCTATTTGGAAAGATGAAAAATAAGTTACATACCTTAACAAACTCGACCGCTCTTTCTTTGACAGTACGATCAACGGTATTCCATGGCTTTGGCTTCATTGGAAGTCGTACTTGATCCCAACCCAACTTCTCTAAAAATCCTCCAAGGAGTTTGCTTTCATCTCCAACAGGTTGCTTCAATTCATTGTCTTTAATAATAACTCCAACAGGTCAGAGTTTATTCAAATTTGTTTTTACTTGTTTCTCCACTCCATTGTCATCAACAACTATAATTAAAAATGAGTTAGTAAATTATAAAAAAAAGTTACAGAAAAAAAAATTGAAGTCAAATAGATTATGGTTTTAGTCGAATACCTGTAACGGTCGTCATATAGTATGAATCAACCGACTCAGAGAGTTCAGAAGTGGCATCACGACTGGTGCTCGGTTGGGAATTATTAGTAGATACCCCCGCTTCATTAAGCGCAGCCGAACCGGCCCAAGGCGAAGTGGGAGGATCCACTTCTGGGGTCGAAGTGGGGAGGGCCGGAACAGGAACATCCTCTCCATTTGCAGCCTCAATGGGTTCGTCATTTGCAGCCTCAAATGGGTCGTCATTTGCTACTAAATCCCTGATGCCAGTAGGTTTTACTCGACATTGCTGCTGAATTGCTTTCTTCAAGTTTATTGTAGAAGTTGAACCTTCCGGTTTTTTCCTCTTCAAATAACATTTGGGTTCGCTGCATAGTAGACAAAAAACCAAATTAGTTATTGAAACTACATATGGAATATTAAAACTTCAATCAAAACAAATGACGATTTCTTACGAACCTTGTATTGTAGTTTTGCATATTAACCTTGTAGTTTTGTATTCCAGCTAGTTTGTAAGAGAGAAATGCCTGGTTAAGATGTAACAGAAAGTGATTAACAAAGTTGCATCTTTTTCCTACATTTATATTAACAAAAAAAAGACTTTGATGTGGTTAGCATGGACATATTCAACTTACACAGAAATTATAACAGAATAACTGGTGTCTAATAGTAACCTTGCTAGTTGTTAACGTGGGCTGTCCTTCAAGCCGCCTAAGTCGATATTTGAAAACAATGAACCCAGAAATACCCTTCTGTTTCCAGTACTGAACAACCTGCAATCAAGAAGCAAGTAGCAAAATGCATTTACATCTTATTTAACCATACATAAACCATCTGAAATGAAGAGTAGAAGACTTGTTAAACCATGATGGATACTTGAAGGCAAGTCAAGCATATTGAACAATCCTCAAATATAGTCACATTTCATCAACTTTATCAGAGTGAACTGTAAATAAACTAATTACAACTTCTATGTATTCAACTTGTTAACAAAGATTTTAGAAGTAACATTATAGTTGTGACCGTGACAGTTCATACAAGCACAAGGAAAGAGGTGAATTTAACATTAATTATTTGTTACAACATATAGCAGAAAATTACTTATTCAGATAAACAGAAACTTAGATGCCGTGCAATACAGTCCCCATGTTGACTTAGCTGCATGTCTCCATAGACATGGGAGAAACACATTAGCAAAACCTTACCATGTCATGAACACAAAACCTCAAATTTAGTAACCGTAACACAAAATCATAAATCCATTCAGTAAACTTAAGTTTAAGATACCACATAAATACATCTGTGAACAAGTTTACTTATTCAGATAAACAGAAACTTAGATGCCATGCAATACAGTCCCCATGTTTTACTTAGCTGCATGTCTCCATAGACATGGGAGAAACACATTAGCAAAACCTTACCATGTCATGAACACAAAACCTCAAATTTAGTAATCGTAACACAAAATCATAAATCCATTCAGTAAACTTAAGTTTAAGATACCACATAAATACATCTATGAACAAGTTTCTTGATTAGAATGTCAAATTTTAAGGAATTCATTAAACTCCTAACAAAGGACTACTGGCATCCTAATATATATAAACATATATTTAAACATGTAAGAAAGTTTCTCTACTTAAAACCAACCAAGAAAAAGTTGAAAAAGACTAAACCAAAAGTAGGCGCAGTTTTTACTTACCCAAATTGAGGACGAGGTAGCAGAATGAAGCCAAGGAGGAACCCAGTTAAGAAAATGAAGAAGTGTGATATCCTTTAGAAGAAACAAAAAAAATTAAACAAAAAATTGAGAAACTTAAACAAAAATGTGAAGGGAAATTAGCCGAGAAAAATTAGGGTTTTACAAATTAGGGAAAGAATCGAAGAGAAGGAAACAAAAAAATTAGGGTTTGCATCAAATTTCCATCGAACGGAAGGAAAGGAGAAAAGGAAAGAAGAACACATGGAAGGAAAAGGAAAAGAACAGACTTACTCTTGAGGAGAAGGGCGCAAATCGAAGGAGAGGAGAAGGGCGCTGCGAATCGATGGAGAGGTGAAGGGCGCTGCGAATCGAAGGAGAGGAGAAGGGAGAACACTTAGAAAATGAAAAAGACTTAGGAAATTTTAGTTATAAGATGGTTTAGGGTGACAAAAACGACACAGTTCTTATGTTCAATTTATCAAATAGCGGCGTCACACGTAACAAGACGCCGCCATCTATAAGAAAATAAATTAGAAAATATTAATATTTAGAATTCTTTAAGTCGAACTGGGGGCCCGATTGGGGGCGAAGTCGGCTCCCAGTCAGGACAGTGACTTCGCCCAAATTGAAAGTTCCAACCGGGCTCCAGTTGATGGGTAACTGGGCTCCCATATGGACTCCACCAAATAGCGGCGTTTATATAAAAAGACGCCGCTAAATAGTGGTGTTTCACACATCAGACGCCGCTATTTGAGAAATTAAAATTAGAAAATATTAATATTTAGAAATTACAAAGTCCAACTGGGGGCCCGGTTGGGGACGAAGTCAGCTCCCAGTCAGGACAGTGACTTAGCCCAAATTGAAGGTTCCAACCGGGCTCCCAATTGAGGGTAACTGGGCTCCCATATGGACTCCACCAAATAGCGGCGTTTATTTTATTAGACGCCGCAAAAATAGCAGCGTTGGATTCGTTAGGTGCAGCGAAATAGTGGCGTTTGATTCATTAGACGCCGCAATTTTGTTGCAATCCTTGGGCAAAATAAATGGTATTCAATATTATAATCGACAAATATAAAAACTAAGAACTAAAATTAAATCAAATTTGTATAAGAACTCAACAAAATTACCAAAGAAAATGAATTACACAATACTACATCCAAATGGAATTCATATACATTGCATAAACACAATTTTAGGATAAGTTGCCCTTGCAAAATGAGAACCCTAACTCAACATCATGTCGAATCCATTGCATTTCGGATTCGTCAACCATTAGATTGGATGGAAAAAACTCCGTTCGTGGCTCATTGGAGGATTCCCCAACCATGTCAAAATTATCTCTAGGTATATTGTGAACAACAACATGCCAAGCTCGTTCGATCGGATCTTGCAAGTAGAAAACTTGTTTAACTTGAGAGGAGAAAACATAAGGGTCATCAACAACATGATCACCGGTATGAATGAGCCGATCAAAATTGACTAGAGTAAACCCAAACTCATCTTTCCTAACACCTCTAGAACTATTCACATCAGCCCAGTGACATCGAAACAAGACAACCCTATACTTTTCATAAAAATCTAATTCAATGATATCATTAAGCACTCCATAGTAGTCAAGGTTTCCTTCTAAAGGGTTCAAATCTCGAGAACTAGCATAACTTGTTGTTGACGAAGTGACAACTACTCCAGAATTTTGTGTTCGGCCCTTGCTCTCAAATTGTTTGACCTTAAACCGATATCCATTGATGGAATATCCCTTGTATCTTTTCACAATCTCCTTTGGACCTCGAGCAAGAATTCCAACTTCTTCAGAAACTTGAAGCCCATCGTTAACCTGAAGGTAATCCATATATAAGTAACTTAGATACAACCCATTGTAAGTAACATAACAATAAAGGAAAAGGTAATTAACTTACCTATTGCCTAAACCAATCAAGAAACGTCTCCGTGAATAACTTATCAACATCACGTTGGTTAGGTCGTCGAGAATGGTTGTTGAGGACCAAGCTTCTCTTGTAGTTTCTAAACTTAAAAAGAAACTTAATTAGTACTAAGATGTAAAAACATATGTTTATGCTATTGATTGTTTATACTAACCTTCTAAATGGCTCAATCGCATCATGGTGGAAAATAACATATCGATGTGCTAGGGTCCTTGATATATGATCTAACTCGACATGCTCAAACCCGCCAATTTTTTCACCACCACTTTCGAATAAATAAGGAACGCCATTATCATTTTCCAAGCAGCCAGGATTTCTTGATGGTCTATTAAATCGAGTTTCAATTCCTTCAAGATATCCAGAACAGAATGGCATGCATTCCTCTGCCAAGTAACCTTCGGCAATTGAACCTTCCGGAAACCGTTTGTTTAGCACGTAGGCACCCAACTTACCTAAGAACCTACGATAATAATAGTACTAGTTAATTTTTTCCACCATATTGAAAATAAATAACTTGCTTTCTGGAAATTGAAGTAGTACCTTTCTACTGGATACATCCACCTAGGAGAAACTGGTCCACAAAGTTTTGCTTGTAATGGCAAGTGAATAACCAAATGCACCATTATAGTGAAAAAGCTAGGAGGGAACACCTTCTCTAGATTGCATAAAGCCAATGCGGCGCGTTCTTGAAGTTTGTCCAGCTCATCTACCTTGAGAACCTTAACACAGAGAGCTTTGAATATGTTACAAAGCTCAATTATGACTATAGTCACTCTCTTCGGCATTGATGACCGTAATTGGAAGTAAGTCATGCATTAAGACGTGACAATCATGTGACTTCAAATTATACAGTTTCCGGTCACTGACATTCACACATCTTGATATATTTGAGGAAAAACCATCCGGAACCTTGACGTCCTTAAAAACTTGACAGAAGATCTCCTTCTCCTTTTTAGACATGGCATATACGGCCGGAGGAATGCTTCTCTTTCCATTATGATCCAATTGGGGATGAAGATCAGGTTGGATTCCCATCTCAACTAAGTCAAGACGACTATTTAGATCGTCTTTTGATTTCCCATCCATGTCAAAAATGGTGCCGAGGATGTTATCACAGACATTCTTCTCAATATGCATCACATCAAGGTTGTGACGTAGTAGATTGTGTTCCCAATAAATCAAATCAAAGAAAATACTCCGTTTTTCCACAGAGATGCCTCATTTGAGCCAACACCTTCATCACCACCTCCGGTTTGAGTAGAAACGCCACCATCTTCGATATTTCTTCTTCTTTTTGCAGCTCTCTTTTCTCCCCTTGCCATACAAGAATTCACAACCATTCAACATCTCCAAGATGTCGGATCCAGAGGTAATCAAAGGTGCTTCCCGTAATTCCACCGGGTTGTCAAAAGCACGCTTCTGCGATCTAAAGTGATGGCCTGCCTCTAACCACCTCCGGTGTCCCAAATAAGAAAACTTCTTACCATGCTTCAACCAATTGGAACATGTTTCGCCCGCACAATAGGGACAAGCAAAACGACCTTTGTACTCCATCCAGATAAATTAGCATAAGCAGGGAAGTCAGTCATGGTCCACAATAATGCAGCACGGAGGTGAAAATTCTGTTTTCGTGTTGCATCATAAGTAAGGACTCCATCCCATAATTGCTTCAACTCTTCAATGAGAGGTTGCAATTACACATTGATGTCATCCCCCGGACCTTTCTCCCCTGGAATTATCATAGACAAGATGAAAGAAGATTGTTTCGTACTGATCCAAGGTGGTTGATTGTAAGGAATAAAGACGACTGGCCATGTATTGTAAGTACTACTCACTGTCTTAAACGGATTAAACCCATCAGATGCAAGTCCAAGGCGAACATTTCTAGGTTCCGAAGCGAAATCTGGATACCTAGAATCAGAATCCTTCCAGGCTAAAGAATCTGCTGGATGCCTCAAATTTCCATCATTGGAACGGCCATCGGCATGCCACGTCATAGACTCCGAAGTCTTAGAGGACATGAAAAGCCTCTGCAGCCTTAGGATTAACGGAAAATACCGCAATACCTTTGCAGGCCTCAATTTCCCCCAGTTCGCAACAACATCCTCCCTATTCAAAAATTCACCAGAGTTGGGTTGTAACCACCGGGAACTTCCACAGACATGGCAAGACTCTTGATCTGCTCTATCTCCCAATAAAACATACAATCTTGAGGATATCTATGAATCTATAAATGATCTTTTTTAACTCATAAAGAGAAATAGGAATTGCTACAAAGGGAAATACATCTCGCACCAACTTTAAAACCAAGTCTAAAGCTTTTCCCGTCATACCAAACAAGCACTTCAAGTGCAAGAGCTTTATTGAAAAGGACAACTTTGAAACTTGGGAATCCGGGTAAACTGGCTCATTCATGCTTTCAAGTAACTTATAAAAGTTTGTAGCCTCTATAGTAGGTTCTTCGTCCCTTGTATCTTCGTTTAAATCACGTACATTTGCATCACTTCCAACTCGATCAGATTCATGGCAAGATGGTCGGTCATGCATGTTCAAAGCCTCACGCAACAATCCCCTCACGTCATCTCGTGAGATGTCACCTCCAAAACTTGAACTAGCCCTGGAAGAAATGGCCGACATACTTGAATTTCTAGTAGGCAAATCCTCACCATGGAAAGCAAACTCCTTATAACCTCTTACAAAGCCATCAACAATTAAATGTTCTCGGACAATGTCTCTCTGATGCCACTTCCCGTTTTTACACTTAGCACATGGGCGCACTATGTTGAGACCTTTACTTTCTTTTTCAAAAGCAAAATCAACGAACTGTTCTAACCCTGCTTCATAAACAGGATCACACCCGTCCTTTTGCATCCAACTCTTGTCCATTGCACTTTTAATTTTATCCTAATAAATTACAAAGGCAAAGTGTTCAAAGATAATGAAATGCTATACTAACATCAATGTTTCAATAACAATCACCATTAAGTAACAAATCCTCACCAAATTTAGATTTTAACAAAAACATAAATCATGTGTTTCCAATTGGATAAATACATGGATGGCATTGAACAAAATCATAAATCAATACATGGCATTGAAAGCTAATGCATAAAGCTAAACAACATCATCAAACAAACTTGGATAAATAGGAAATCATTATATTCTACAACAACCTAAAACATTAATATATGACATAACAACACAAATATTCATGATCTCTCTAAATTTCTAACTTCATGGTCATATTATTAGTTTCTCTAAAATTCTAAATTCTAACAAGTTAGACATAAAGCAAACACCAAAATTCCACGAAAATCAACAAAAATCAAACAACTAAAGGAAAAAGACAAACCCAATTGGTATGAAGAATGAAATTGGAGTTTTGTCTTCTCTTTTCTTCTCCACAACTAGATTATACTATGAAGAATGAAGAAAACCCATTAGATTGGATGGAAAAAGAGTCAATAATATGGGGTTTAGGCTTGATTAAGCAAGAGGTAGGTCAAATGGTCGGATTTCCCTTTCTTTTTCAGAGAATCGAATCATTTCAGGCTGGAATTTGTGGAATGAAGAAGGCTGTTCTCGACTTAACTAAAAGCTGTCTGAACAAGCCAAAACGACGTCGTTTTTGGCGAAATAAAATTTAAATATAGCGGCGTCTAAGAGAATAAACGCCGCTATATATAAATATATAAATATATATATTTTATATTCATATAAAACCAATTTCTGAATATTGGTATTTTTTTCAAAAAATATATATATAACATATAGCGCTGTAGACCAAAACGCCACTATTTAGCGGCACCTACAGCCAGACGCCACTATATATATATCATGCGCGAGGGAATTTTTCACTCCAAAACAAAGGGAAAAAAATTCACTCACCCAAAATATTAACATTGCGGCGTCTCTTCCATAAGGCGCCACAGATTTGCGGTGTCTTACATCCAAACGCCGCTATATACTATAGGCATGTAGTTTGTAATTTTTTTTGTTTTTGGGAGAGGGAATTTTTCCCACCAAAAAAAAGGGAAAAAAATATCTCCCTCCATATTTAAAATAGCGGCGTTTTTTCTTCTAGACGCCACTATGTAGCGGCGTCAAGCTCTTAGACGCTGCTATATATTATAGCGTAGAGTCGGAAATTTTCTTTGTTTTGGGTGAGGGGGGATTTTTCCCTCCAAAAAAAGGGAAAAAAATTATGCCCCTCCATACATAAAGATGGCGGCGTCTTTCTTTTGTGAACGCCGCTAAATAGCGACGTCACATATTCAGACGCCACTATATTGAATTTTAGACTATAATATAGCGGCGTTTGGCTAGACGCCGCTAAATAAACGCCCCTATTTCAGCGTTTTTCTGTAGTGTAAATAGTCTAGAATACATTGGGTTGGGTGATCAGAGTCCTCGATCAATTTTGTATCATAAATAAAAATTATGCATATTTTTATAGTCATTTTCCTATGCTTTTTGGGTATTTTATGCTTGATTATGCCTTATATTTGGTATATTTGAGTTTATAGGTGTTGAAGAGAAGAGAAGTGCAAAATCATCAATTTTGTATCTTTTTGGAGCCTTTTTGGATGATTTATGACACAAGTATTTTCCAGGGACATTTTGGATCAAGGATGGAGCTATTATGATCGAGATTGAAGAGTTTTTCAAGGCAAAGGAGCAAGACGAGTTCAAAGCAAGAAGACATGTTCGAGTGCCGAGCCATGACACAGCTCACCTGGGTGATCAGACAATCTACATGGGTGATCAGACAAGCCATGTGGGCACCCAGGTAGAGTCGGGACACTACCCAGCTAGTTATTCAGGCATAACACATGGGTGTTCACAGCATCCTTGTGGGCGCCGAGGTGGAGTCGGGGCCCTTGTCCGCGTGCTCAAAGTTCAGCAACCCATGTCACTTCTTCTTGAAGCTACTTCAATACTTTCTAGATTTGGCGACAGTTCTGTAATTCTGCCATAACTTTTGATCCAGAGCTCCGTTTGAGGCATATGAGTAGCCGTTGGAAAGCTAACTCTAAGAGCTACAACTTTCGTGTTTTTGTCGAAGCCAAGTTCGCACGTTATCATGGACGAAAATGCCCCTGATGTCAGCGGACAGAAACTGTCCTAGGCATTTCTTGCGGGATTGATCAATTTGAGCCCAAATTCTTATTTGGATTAGCTTGAAGACTTGACAGCAGACCAGCACGTCCTTAGGGTTTGTTTTAGCCACCTTAAACACTAAATTAAACCCTAGGCAGCCCCCTATATATACCCTCTTAAACTAGAACCCTAGCTACACCTTACACCTTCTTTTTCTCAACCCTTATTCTTGTTATTTGCGATTTTGAGGAGGAGGCAGCCGCCTACCTATAGCTTTGTAAGTCTCTCATGCATTGTTCTTAATCCATGAGTAGCTAAACCCTTTATACTTCTTTTCCTTAGGTATTTTGGATCAATGAATCTATGGTGAGACTTTTGTTCTTAATAATTTGATTTTTCTGTTTGGATATGTTTCTTATCTCTGTACTTCATCTTATGTGTCCATATCTTGATTGATTTGTGTGCGGAACTGATCGTGTCGTCAATGACCATAAAATAAATATCCCAACAATTACTAATTAAGAATAGCTAGGGCAAATAGGGGTCGAACCCACAGAGAAATTGGTTTATTATTCTTTTTCTTAAAACAAAATAAAATAGAGAGAATTTTGGAAAAGAGTTTAAAATTAAATCTAACAAACTACAAAATTAACTAAGAAAGCAATCAACAAAATTAATGAAAGCAATTAATTAAAAAGTAGAGAATAAGTTGAGAGAAACAATTAAAGAAAACCCTCCAACATAGAATTAATCTCCCTCTTGACATAAATAACATGGATCTTTGATATCTAAAAATTATGAAAACCTTGGATAGCTTGGTGATTTAAATCTTAAATTACCTCAATTAGATAAATTTTACCATTCTAGGGCTTAATCTACCCCTTTTACTCTTTCAACAATCAATTACCGTTCTAGGGCTTAAGGATTGTCTAGGGATAGAGCATTAAGTACAAGTAATTTATAAACAAGCACAACAAGCAATTTCTCGGTCATTGATTCTTATCTCTCTTGGAAGGACGTTTAACTCTCATCCAATTGCTACATATGATTAAATCTGAGGTTCTAATTCTAGATCTAATCTAGCTAATGTTAACCTAATTTATCAAGGCAGTGTCGACTCTAACCCATCAAAACAAGCAACATAGGATTAAAACAGAGATCTAAGAAATACCCAAAACAATTCTCATATATAAGCACAAAATCTCACCATGATAATAGTCAAGAGATCAATTAAATTCTACATTGGAGAAAAGAAAAGGATTACTCACTCATAAATTGAGTGAGCATCCACAAATAAGAAGAAGAGAACTTATCTATGGATGAGGAAGAGAAGGGGGCGGCGACTCCTAGGTTTTTCTCCTCCCAATCTTCAACTAAACAATATATCTTATGAGAATAATAATTACACACAAAATCTAATCCTAAGTTGTCTATTTATAGTGGAGAAACAAAGGTAGGGCGGTTTAGGGCTGACTTAGACTCCAAGTTGGATTAGATGTCATCCTAGAGTAGAATCCAAGTCAAAATAGGATTCTGAAATTTTCTGGAATCTGGCAGGAACTTCGACTTGAAATTCGGACTTGAAGATGGCAGATCTGGGCTTTGCACTTCAAAATAAAGTTGTAGAGCTCAGAGTTAGCTTTCGAACGGCTACTCACGGGCTTAAAACGGACATCTGAGCAGAAAGTTATGGCCTTTCTACGAAGACTGCGCTGAAATCGGGCTTATATCGCAAATCTGCGAGATTATTGCGGGATTTGGATATTCTTTTGGATATTAGGCCTACAAATTGGGATTTTAACTCCAATTATAGGTTTATATGGGCTGAGTATATTCCCATATAAATAATCCAAAAATTCTCAACTTCAGGGCTTCTTCTGGACTTGGCTTCAATCCTTTGCAAATAAGCTCCAATCTTCAACTCTTGCTTCTTGAAATAATTCTCAATAGTCTTCAAATCTTCAAATTATCTTCAAGAAATCTTCAAATCACGAACTTCGAATCTTCAAATCTATAATCAAAATTACTTTGCTCATATCTGTGTAAAAAGTCATCAAAATAGCTCCAACAGTAGTGAAAATTAACAATTTCCAATTTCACATATCATAAAGACTAAAAACACAAATATCACCAAAATAAGACAAATTAGAGCATAAATAGATCCAAAAACATAATAAAATAGCCATAAAAATAGGGTTCTTTTTGGCTCGATCAGCAACTTATCTTGATAGTATGAATTCTATAGTTAGATACAAGTTGGCTTATGTTAAGTCGATGTTGGTCACAGGTGACAATTGAACTAGATGCTCTAGATTCATTGGGATATCAAATCTTGTTTAAATCTTTAGGCCGAGATAGAAATTGATGTAGGCAAGTTTGGTATTGATTTATCATGCATGTGGAAAAATAAATCTTAATGCTTGTCCTTTGATTCTTCACAGGGTGATGCTTGATTAGGAAAAATAGAGGTTAATTTAGCTTGTAGCAAGTTAATTCTTCTTAGCATGTTGGAGGGTCGAGTATTCCTCTCCTATACCAACTATTCAAATGGAGTTGTTTAAGATATTAAGAGGATTATTTTGTTCTAAGGAAAGTTGAAGCCTACGTCTTTGGAGTAATTTATGATGCTTAATTGATTGGCAATTTAAATCAAATTTATGTTTAGTGTCTATGATCCTTGATTCACTTGATCAAAATAGTTGCCTAAAGGAGAAGAAGTATTTTTTTATTCACTGTTTTTCTCAAACTCTTTTCTAGATTTTAAGTTAAGCTATCTTTTAATTGTTTTCTAGTTTAATGAATCTATTTTTAAAAATCCTAAAAATCCATTTTTGCTAAGATTTTCTTTTGTACGGTTTGCCTTTGATTCGCTCCTACCTTTTCTGTGCATTCCAACCCTACTTGCCCTAGCTAGTAGTTATTGGTTTGTGGGATTTATTTTGTGGTTTGTTCAACGACCGATCACAATTTTGGCGCCGTTTCCGGGGAAGGAAGGAGCACCAAAAGATTGAAGACAATACTACCTAAGAATTTCTTACCTTTATCTTTTTATTTTTCGTTATTTATCTTTTAATTTTTGTTTTGTTTATTTTTATTTTCCTTAGTTACTTGATATTGTTGAATTTTTCGTTTAAGTTCTTTCTAGGAGTTGTATGCCAAATACAAGGAGTAGTGGTACTAAAGACTTAGTATTCAATTCTGAGCCTGAACATACATACTTAGCATTAAGAAGGGAGAATTTAACTCGAGAGTAAGGGGAAGATTCGTCAACACCAAGTTCTCAACCTAGCTCTCCACGTTCCACCACTTTTTCTTCAACTTTGGAACCACAACCCCCAAGAGAAAACATGGGCAAAGAAAACAACAACAATAGGACTTTAAGGGAACTTGCTGCCCCAAACGTGACTACACAACGCTTAGCAATTCAATATCCAACCAATGAAGAGAATTTTGAGATCAAGTCTGGATTCATTCAATTATTGCCAAAATTTCATGGTATGCCTGGAGAAGATTCACATCGACATCTAACAGATTTTCAAATTGTTTGTTCATCCATGAAGATGTAAGGTATCTCTGAGGAGCAATTCAAACTTAGAACTTTTCCTTTTACCCTTATGGATCGTGCAAAGGATTGGTTGTACTACATGCCTTGTGGTTCAATCACTTCTTGGACGAGCCTTAAGAAGTTATTTTTGGAAAAATTCTTTCATGTTCATAAAGCCTCAAGCATTCGAAAGGAGATAAGTGGAATTAAGCAATCCCAAGCCGAGACTATGTACGAGTTTTGGGAACATTTCAAGAGGTTGTGCTCAAGTTGTCTAAATCATCAAATTCCTCAACAATTGCTTATTCAATATTTCTATGAGGGTTTACTCCCACTTAATAGATCTTCCTTAGACTCTGCAAGTGGAGGGGTTTTCATCGACAAGACTCCCACCAATGCTTGGACTTTGATCGAGAACATGGCCGCAAACACACAACAATTTGGTACTCGCGAGAATTGTGCACAAAAAGATGGAAATATTAGAAGGATAAATGAAGTCTCAACCCATTCCTCTACATTGGAGCAACGTATTGATGAGACAAATCAACAAATTGCTTTGCTCACAGATTTGTTCAAATCAAACTTTTCAAGTGTGCCAAGGGTTTGTGCGATTTGTTCATTAGGACATCACACGGATAAGTGCCCTAGTTTGGTCGAAGACGATGTGGAAGAAGTCAATGCTTTAGGGATGCAAGAGGGATCTGAAAGGAAACAAGAGTCATTTCCAAGAAGTTATAATTCTTATGGGAACCAAGGTGCTTATCAAGCAAGGCCAAACAACTATCCAAGGCAATCTTCACACTATTTTGAGGGAATGCAACAAATGAGAGAGACTATAATGATCATGATGAAGCAATTAGGTCAATTGGCAAGTGATGTGAGTGAGCTCAAAGTACAAAGCCAAAACAAGATTTCATCTCAATCAAAAGTACCCCCTAAGGAAAATGTGAATGCAATTACCTTGAGAAGTGGAAAGGAGTTGGAAGAACCATATCCAACTAAGCCTACAATGGATGAAGGGACGAGCAAGAAAGAAGAAGAAGAATTGCATGTGCTAGTGAAGGAAGTCAAGATTGAAGATGATGAACCCATTATTCTCGAATCTGTCAAGGATAATGGAGAAGCCAAGGAAATTTCTACTGTCAAGCCCAAATTGGATTCAAAGAAGGAGCCTTTTCCAACGAAATTGAAGAGATCAACGAAAGAAGATGATGATCAAGACATCTTGGGTATTTTTCGCAAGGTCGAGGTCAACATCCCACTTCTTGATGCAATTCAACAAGTGCCAAGGTATGCAAAGCTTCTTAAGCAATTGTGTACAAACAAGAAGAGGTTGTAAGGTAAGTTGAATGTTGGAGCAACAGTTTTTGCTATTTTGCAAAAAATTTACCTCCAAAATGCAAGGATCCTGGTATGTTTTCAATTACATGTTCAATTGGAAATACTATCATTGACATGCTATGCTTGACTTAGGAGCATCTTTAAGTGTTATGCCTTATTCTTACTATCAAACTTTAAATGTTGGACCTTTAAAATACACTGACGTTGTTCTTCAATTGGGCGATGGATCTTGGGTATATCCTAAGGGTGTGCTAGAGAATATTTTGATTAAGGTGCAACATTTAATTTTTCCTATTGACATTTTTGTTATGGAAATGGAAGGAGAAATTACAAAGGATCAATGACCTCTCTTATTAGGAAGACCTTTCCTAAGGACCTCTCACACCAAGATTGATGTTTTCGATGCTTCATTGACGATGGAGTTTGATGGTGATGTAATTCATCCTAAGATTTCATCTAATTTATCTTTGAAAACTAACGATTTTGTTTGTGTAGTGCAAAAGTGGGTAAAGAAAGAGTTAGGTGAAACATCTTCAACCATGACAAGAGAGCAACTTTCCAAAGGAAGACAAAAGATTGCAACTTTTCGACAACCCAAAGAGGAGAATTTTTGCCTAGCTTGGGAGAGATTCAAGAAACTTTGCGCCGATTGTCCTCAACATGCCATACCACAACAAATTTTGATTGAATACTTCTATCATGGCTTAGGAGTTGATGATCAAATTCTTGTGGATAGCATCAATAACATACCCTTGTTCGATAGAACTATTGAAGACGCATACGAGGCATTGGAAGCTTTGACTCAAGCCATTGCACCTCCAAGTTGGACAAAGAAGAAAGACAAAGAAAAGCTTGGAGAAAGAGGTGAAATTTCCAACACCATGCATGAGGATGTCAACAAGGATATGAAGGAAGCTCGAGAGAAGTTACTCAAATTCGAAGAAGCCATACTTGAACTTTTCAAAGCCATGAGTGACACTCTCAACATCACCGTGGACCTTTTGAAGGAGCACACTCAACGTTCCTTCACCAATGGAAAATAAGAGTCCTCGAGGATGTCTAGCCAAAGACAATAAATGAAGGCGATACTTGGGAGGCAACCCAAGAATACTAACATCTATCCTTTTCTTTTGAATTTTCTTTTTATTAGTGATAGGTCATTTTGCATTTTCAAATTGAGGAGCATACAAGCAAATGGAGACAAGTGGAGGAAGCACGTGAAGATAGCAATTGAAATCTTCTCTAGTTTGCGCAAAGAATAAGCTTTCTTAACTCCCATTACTTTAATTTCATATGCTTTGATTGTTGAGTTGATTAATGCATATTGAAATTGATTGTTTAACTCCTTGAATTGAATTGTTTTTCATGCATATTATCATTGTATAAATTGTTTCATGCATCTCATACATATAGAATCTTAAGTGATACGAGCCAAGGTCATTCTTTGATAGCTATCAAGTGAAATTTTTGGTAAGAAACAAGTGTTCTTAGATTGAAGAATTTTGGGAAATCTTTGCAAAAGTTTGGATAGTAGTTTGAGTTGAAGTTGGAAGTGAATTTGGTAGCAAAAACGCAAGGGGAAGCACAAAGGAACCAAAACCCGATTCCAGATGAGCCCCCAGGTCGATTGCCTGAGCGCCCACCTTGGAAGCCATAGCCCCCAGCTGCCAACACCAGCGCTAGAGCCCGACTCTAGCTGGGCACCCAGGCATTTTGTCTGAACCCCCAGCTAGAAAGCCTAAGCACCCAGATTCCAAACACTGAGATAGGCAGTGCCGAACATCCAAGTGCCCAAGCCGAGCCTCTCAATTCTCAACAGCCACATCCAAATTTTCACACTATAAATACCACCCAACACCCATCTTCAATTTTCCAACACCCATCTCCTTCCAAAACCCATTTCATTTTTCTATTCTATTACCTTAATTCTCAAATTCACTCACTTTTATTTTCAATTTCACTACTTCATCACTTACAACTTATTTCTTTCATCTTTTTATCGCCCAAAAACACTTGCCCATTAGATTATTCAATACATTTTCCATCAAATTCATCAAGTTCTTCAAATTTTCAAGTTTTGGGAAAGTTGTGGATTTCTTTGGATTTTTGTTTTGAAGTGATTAGAAAGGAGATAAGAGATCATTTTGGAGTTGATTGAAGGATTTTTGAGCATTGGGAAGTGCTACATTGGATTTTCAAGAGAGATTTTTCAAGAAACCCTACAAGGTAACCTAGTGCCCACCAAGTGTTCGAAGAAATGTCGAGAAGAGTGAGAACAAGAGCATCAACGTCACAAGCTGCACCCATTGAGAAGGTTTGACATTCCTCTTGGTATGGACAACCAAGGTAATAGGGAAGTGAAGGTTAAGTACATGGAACCAAGTGATACACTTGTGTGTTATTTGTTACATCATAATGTCATTCCTAGGAGTAGTAATAAGCACAAGCTTCGCATTGAAGGCTTCTATGTTGTGGATAAGATTTGCCCTAGATTAAGCCATTGTAATGGAATACCAATGGCTAGGTTGTTACTCTCAAGAATGTGGGAAGTTGTCAATTCCGCCTATGATGATAAGACCTTTGTTTTCCTATTGTTGATTAGCAAGATTTTGGTTAATGAAGGAGTTGAAGTCAATGGTGAGAAACGCTTCAACAATGAAGGTAATGTCATCAATGTGAGTTGCTTAAGTCATTTGGGTATAAAGAGAAGAGTCATTGCCGATAGTGCACATTGGTACAATGTTCATCGTAGGACTTATGAGCAAGGATTTGAGCAACCACATGTGGAAGGACAACCACCCTTGGAAGTTGATGAAGAAAATTTCCAAGAACTTCCTATGAAACAATTCCAACAACTTATGGTTCGAGAAATGAGACAACATAGGAGTGAGATGAGAGCTTATATGGAGCAAATGGAGGAGACCATGCGTGACTACATGGGCCAAAGAAGACCTAGGAGAGGCCGATGACTCTTATCCTTATGAGGCTATGTATTTTGTATTTTCTTATGTTTTGCATTTTCTCATGACATTGCATGCATCTTTAAATTTGTATTTGTCTTATGTTTATTTTGGATCTTATGTAAGACTTATGTGTTTGGATGCTATGATTGCTACTATGTTTGGATTAATTTGCTAAGATTGCACTTCTACTTTCTTTGTGAATTAACTCTTACATGTGTTCAATTAATTGCCCCACTTATTGTGTTTATTGGTTGCTAGTGAGTGATTATTTGATTTATCTAGAAATTTGGCTTCTTCTTTATAAGTCAAATTGTCATTTTGCACTTACTTTTTCCAAAAATACTAGCACAACACACATTGAGGACAATGTGTCTTTTAAGTGTGGGGGGAGGAATTAGTCTATTTGAAAGATCCTATTTTTCTTTTCTATCTTATTGACTAGAGATAAATTTTTCAAAATTTTTGAAGAAAATTGAAATTGATTTTGTATTTCTAATAAGTTTTGATTTAATTTCCACGAGTATAGTCTTGTGTAATACTAATTTGGTTTAAATACATTGAAAATATTTTTCAAATTTTCTTATGTATAATTTCATTCTTTGATTGAGAAGTGTAATTGATAAGGTTTTTCATACCCAAAAATGGTTTGGCAAGTGTATTACTTCTAGAACTTGTGTTGAATCTTGTGTACATTTATAGAAGTATGTCATGGATATGTCAAAGACAAAGTGTGGGGGTATGAAGGGTAGCTAAAATCTTTTAAAAAGAAGTGTTTTCATGTAAAGAGGAGAATAGATATTTTCTGTTTTTTTTAAATAATAATAATAATTTCCATTGTTGTCATTCTTTTCTTGAACAAAAGGAGTTAGTAACCCTTGGAAAGAGGATAAAAGGCATGGAATGCGGAAATATTGTCCCTCTTTGAAAAATGAGTGCTAGTAGCCTCAAAATAAAAAAAGAAAGGCGTTAGTAACCCCTAAATCATGAACACTTCTAAGGTTAGTAACCTTGCTTTCTTAAAAATAAGCCATCCCTTTTAAACCCATTCTAATCTTTGATGAATATCCATGATATTGCTTTCTCTTGGAAATAGATGTATATACAAGCTTATGGTAAGTTTTCCTTGTCAAATTCATCCAAGGTATGTTGATCTTAGAACTTACATTATTGATTGGAGTGGTTTTGTGCATATTTGATTTGAATCTTATGGTCTTTGTATTTTTACTAACTTATATTGCATTTGATTAGAAAATGTGGATTAAATTCTTAATTTGTTAGAAGTACTCAGTTTTCTAAAGTTTGATGTTTATAGTCAATGTTTACATAATATTTGTGGGTATCGTTCTAGTTAAGTAAACCCTCAGGAGACTATAACTCCTCCAATGTAGACATACATTGGTTTAAAGGCTTGCGTAACATGCTAAGTGCCGCCGTACACCTACGAAAGTGGAATCAATAATTTGCTTAGTCTAACACTAACTTTTTTTTTGTTTTCTTAGGATTAACACTAGTTTGCTAGGGACTAGCAAAGCTTAAGTGTGGGGGAAATATGATCAGACCAAAATTATGCATCTTTTTATGGTCATTTTCCTATGCTTTTTGGGTATTTTATGCTTGATTATGCCTTATATTTGGTATATTTGTTTTTAGGAAAAAAGTGCAAAATCATCAACTTTGTATCTTTCTGGAGCCTTTTTGGATGATTTATGACACAAGTATTTTCCAAGGACATTATGGATCAAGGATGGAGCAATTATGATCGAGATTGAAGAGTTTTTAAAGGCGAAGGAGCAAGACGAGTTCAAAGCAAGAAGACATGTTCGAGTGCCGAGCCATGACACAGCTCACCTGGGTGATCAGACAATCTACATGGGTCTTCAGACAAGCCATGTGGGTACCCAGGTAGAGTCGGGACACTACCCAGCTGGTTCTTCAGGCATAACACATGGGTGATCACAGCATCCATGTGGACGCCTAGGTGGAATCGGGGCCCTTGTCCGCGTGCTCAAAGTTCAGCAACCCATGTCACTTCTTCTTTAAGCTACTTCAATACTTTCCAGATTTGGCGACAGTTCTGTAATTCAGCCATAACTTTTGATCCAGAGCTCCGTTTGAGGCGTATGAGTAGCCGTTGGAAAGCTAACTCCAAGAGCTACAACTTTCGTGTCGAAGCCCAGTTCGGACGTTATCATGGATGAAAATGCCCCTGAAGTCAGCGGACAGAAACTGTCATGGGCCTTTCTTGTGGGATTGATCAATTTTGAGCCCAAATTCTTATTTGGATTAGCTTGAAGACTTGGAGAGCAGCCTGCACGTCCTTAGGGTTTGTTTTAGCCATCTTAAACTCTAAATTAAACCCTAGGCAGCCCCCTATATATACCCTCTTAACCTAGAACCCTAGCTACACCTTACACCTTCTTTTTCTCAACCTTATTTTTGTTATTTGCGATTTTGAGGAGGAGGCAGCCGCCTACCTATAGCTTTGTAAGTCTCTCATGGATTGTTCTCAATCCATGAGTAGCTAAACCCTTTATACTTCTTTTCCTTAGGTATTTTTGATCAATGAATCTATGGTGAGACTTTTGTTCTTAATAATTTGATTTTTCTATTTGGATATGTTTCTTATCTCTGTACTTCATCTTATGTGTTCATATCTTGATTGATTTGTGTGCGCAACTTATCTTGATAGTATGAATGCTATAGTTAGATATAAGTTGGCTTATGTTAAGTCACTGTTGGTCACAAGTGACAATTGAACTAGATATTCTTGATTCATTGGGATATCAAACCTTGTTGAAATCTTTAGTCCGAGATGGAAATTGATATAGGCAAGTTTGGTATTGATTTATCATGCATGTGGAAAAATAAATCTTAATGCTTGTCCTATGATTCTTAACAAGGTGATGCTTGATTAGGAACAATAGAGGTTAATTTAGCTTGTAGCAAGTTAATTCTTCTTAGCATGTTGGAGGGTCGAGTATTCCTCTCCTATACCAATTATTCAAATGGAGTTGTTTAAGATATTAAGAGGATTATTTTGTTCTAAGGAAAGTTGAAACCTACGTCTTAGGATATATACTACTTTGGAGTAATTTATGATGCTTAATTGATTGGCAATTTAAGTCAAATTTATGTTTAGTGTCTATGATCCTTGATTCACATGATCAAAATAGTTGCCTAAAGGAGAAGAAGTATGTTTTTATTCACTGTTTTTCTCAAACTCTTCTCTAGATTTTAAGTTAAGCTTTCTTTTAATTGTTTGCTAGTTTAATTAATCTATTTTTAAAAATCCTAAAATCCCTTTTTGGTAAGATTTTATTTTGTACGATTTGCCTTTGATTCGCTCCTACATTCTCTGTGGATTCGACCCCTACTTGCCCTAGCTAGTAGTTATTGGTTTGTGGGGATTTATTTTGTGGTTTGTTCAACGATTGATCATTGGGCCTTGTTTACTTTTCTAGTTGAACAAGGGTTAGGCTATTTCCTTGTTCTTTCCTCTATGTGTAAACCGTCCTATGAGGAGGTCAAGGGGGGTATTGCCTCGACCCTATCACTATATAAGGGCACTAATATCTCTTGTAAACACAAGTGAAGTTGTCAATAAAATTGAGAGGTTTATTCACCCATATTGATTATTTGGCTTCATTGTTCTAGTTTGAGCAAACTTAGGGTTCTTCAATCTTGTAGAGTCCTAGCAAACAATTAGGTTGTGTGAGCTTAATTGTTTGTGAACTTTGTGATCTTAAGTTAACCATTGCAGGTCTAATTGAAGACTTAAGGCCGACAAACAAAGAGAATTGCTTAGGTGAAGATCATCGATTTTACCCATCAAGGAGTAATAGTAGTTCAAGTCGACTTTGGTGGCTATTCAAAGGGTAGATTTGAATCTAACACAACTAGATTCGTATCAATTGGTAATCAGAGCATGGGTTGTCATCTTCAATCGGTAAATCTATCCTTCTATTCATCAATCATCAAGTTTTTCATCCATCTTATTCATCTTCTTGAAGAATAAAAAAAATCAGAAACTTTGAAAAATAATAGCAGATTCATCTTAACTCCGTTTGACTTGAAATTTCAGATTTGAGGTCCTCATAAATAGTAGTTATATCAAAAAAACAAGTTCGACCAGAAACTTGTGATTTTTCTTCTTGATTCGTTTGAGCACGTAAAGCTTTGAAATTTGACCAATAGACTTCTATTAGTGTGATCTTTCTGGAAAAATATTGGGTTGCTTTAGCTGTGAATTGAAGTTTAATTTGAATAATTTCAGGTTAAAACCCTATTGGAGACATCTGGTACAAAATTGGATTCAAGTGGTACTAGGGTTTTTTAATTGATTTGAATTGTTTGATTTGTGCTTGAATTGAGTTTTTGTGCAGCAATTTGGAGAAGGAAATTCGACATAAAGACCTGCATAAGTGGTTTGGTTTTGGTTGAGATCACTTTCCTTTGATTCACAAAAAATTTGCTACTAATTGTTTGTTCCTCAAGTAGGTCACGAGAAGAAAGGAGTTATCTAACGAGTTGCACTTATTAGGCCTATTGAAGCTAGTAAAAGACATAATCTTGTGAGATCTTTAAAAGAGTAGTGGACCGCCAATCCATAGGTTGAGTGCAAACACGAGAGCACAAAGGTATACACACATACACTTGTAAGGAATTTTTACTACTAATCTTTGTTCTTTGTGTAGGTACAATGGGAGATAGACAAGAAGAGCACAAATTGAGAAGAAAACACACTACTACATGAAGGTTGCTAACAAGGGGCGCAAAGAGATCATCTTTGATCCTGGAGAATGGGTTTGGTTGAGATCATTTTTACTACTAATCTTTGTTCTTTGTGTAGGTACAATGGGAGATAGACAAGAAGAGCACAAATTGAGAAGAAAACACACTACTACATGAAGGTTGCTAACAAGGGGCGCAAAGAGATCATCTTTGATCCTGGAGAATGGGTTTGGTTGCATCTAAGGAAGGAGAAGTTCCCTGAAAAGAGAAAGTCTAAGCTCTTACCTCATGGAGATGGTCCATTCCAAGTTTTGGAGAGGATCAAGAACAATGCATACAAGCTAGATCTTCCTAGTGAATATGACAATGTACGTGCTACTTTTAATGTTTCAGACTTATCCTTGTTTGATAGTGATGCAGATTTGAAGACAAATCCTTTTCAAGGGAGAGGGGATGATGCGCAAAGGGCTTTTCATGGTCTTGAAGAACACAATGGAGAGAATGGAGATCATGGAAAGGATGCTAAAGGAGTGCAAGGAGGCATGGACAAGCTTAACGAAGAGGATGGAATCACAATTCACCATGGAGATGCCATAAAGATGCCATTTGATCCTTTGAAGATGCCTTTAGGTCCGATGACTAGAGCAAGGGCTAAGAAGTTCAAAGATGTTTTAACAAGTCTTGTTCGACATCAACTTGAAGGTTTGAAGTCCATTGAAGATCAATTGGAGAGCATTGAAGTAGAAAAGCCTAGGAATATTCCCAACAATTCCAAGATATGCAACCTACTTGAAATCATTGAACCCTAGGGCTTGTATTGTGTAATTTGGCCATATGGGCCTTAATTCTATCTTAGATTAGCTATTTAATTAGTCTATAATACATTGGGTTGGGCCTTGTTTGACTAAGTTCAATCCTTGCTTAATTAAGTTATGTTATTTACTTTTCCTAGTTGAACAAGGATTAGGCTATTTCGTTGTTCTTTCCTCTATGTGTAAACCACCCTATGAGGAGGTTAAGGGGGGTATTGCGTCGACCCTATCACTACTTAAGGGCACCAATATCTCTTGTAAACACAAGTCAAGTTATCAATAAAATTGAGAGGTTTATTCACCCATATCGATTATTTGGCTTCATTGTTCTAGTTTGAGCAAACTTAGGGTTCTTCAATCTTGTAGAGTCCTAGCAAACAATTAGGTTGTGTGAGCTTAATCGTTTGTGATCTTAAGTTAACAATTGCAGGTCTAATTGAAGACTTAAGGCCGACGAACGAAGAGAATTGCTTAGGTGAAGATCATCGATTTTACTCATCAAGGAGTGTTAGTAGTTCAAGTCAACTTTGGTGGCTATTCAAAGGGTAGATTTGAATCTAACACAACTAGATTCGTATCAATTGGTAATCAGAGCATAGGTTGTCATCTTCAATCGGTAAATCTATCCTTCTATTCATCAATCATCAAGTTTTTCATCCATTTTATTCATCTTCTTGAAAAATCAAAAAAATCAGAAACTTTTAAAAATCATAGCGGATTCATCTTAACTTCGTTTGACTTGAAATTTCAGATTTGAGGTCCTTATAACTAGTAGTTATATCAAAAAAAAAAATCGACCAAAAACTTGTGATTTTTCTTCTTGATTCGTTTGAGTACGGAAAGCTTTAAAATTTGACCTATAGACTTCTTTCAGTGTGATCTTTCTGGGAAAAATATTAAAAAAATCAAAAAAAATATGTGGTGTTATCGACTTTTTGCAGAAACTAGGGTTTTGAATTGGGAATTTGGGGATTAGGGTTTTCTATTGTGCAATTGAATCAATTGGTTGCAATTAACCCTAATTGATTGTGTGATTGAGATTCTTGGGTTGCTTTTGTTGTGAATTGATGTTTGATTTGAAGAATTTCAGGTTAAAACCCTATTGGAGACAAGTAGTACAAAATTGGATTTAAGTGGTACTAGGGTTTTCTAATCGATTTGAATTGTTTGATTTGTGCTTGAATTGAGTTTTTGTGCAGCAATTTGGAGAAGGAAATTCGACATAAAGACCTGCATATATAAGTTGTTTGGTTTTGGTTGAGATCACTGATCATACCAAAATTATGCATCTTTTTATGGTCATTTTCCTATGCTTTTTGGGTATTTTATGCTTGATTACGCCTTGTATCTGGTATATTTGTGTTTATAGGTGTTAAAGGGAAGAAAAGTGCAAAATCACCAATTTTGTGCGTTTTTTGTGCCTTTTTGGATGATTATTTACATAAATATTTTCCAAGGACATTTTGGATGAAGAATGGAGCCAATATGATCGTGATTGAAGAGCTTGAAGAGTCAATTTTATCATCATAAGATTGATTTTCAAGAGTTTGAAGCAAAGGAGCAAGGTTGAATTCCAAGGCCAGAAGACATGTCTAGAGGCGTCGTAGCACTGGAGTACATGGGGCGTGAGGCAACTCACATGGGGTGCCAAGCATACCACATGGGCGCCCAGCTCTAGTCGAGACATGCCACCAGCACCAGCATGGACGCAAGAGACCTGAGTCTGAGAGCAACGCCCTGGGCGCTCAAGGGGAGTCGGGGGCCATGTCGCGCGCGCACCACCCAGCAGTCATGCGTGTCTTCACCTTGAAGCCTCTTCACTTATTTCCAGATTTGGCGACCCTTCTGTATTTTGGCCATAACATTTGATCAAGAACTCCGAATAAGGGAAATGAGTAAGCGTTGGAAAGCTGACTTCAAGATCTACAACTTTCGTGTTTCGGTCGAAGCCCAGTTTTGCCGTTATCGTGGATGAAAATGCCCCTGAAGTTTCTGCAGACATGCTGGACCTTGTAAAGCCCATGAATCAAGCCCAAGATGATATGATAAACCCTAATTCGGTACTAAGGGATAGCCCAAACCTGGAGGACGACTTTAAACCCAATTTGAGGTGGTTTAATGTGCTTAAATTACTATCTTGTCCTAGGTTAAGTTAGTTCTAAGTCTCTAGTATAAATAGTCACCCTTTCTCTGTAGAAAAAGGAGAGTTGGCAATTTAGGTTGGAGATTGGAGCTAAGGAAGCCGCCGGCCATACTTTAGGTTTTTCTATTCTTTTGATGGCTACTCAATTCATGAGTAGCTAATCTTTTATTTCTCCAATGTAGAATCATATTGATCTCTTGATAATTTGATTTCCACTTGAATATGTTTCTTATCTCTGCACTTTATTTTATGTATTTATATTTTGATGGATTTGGAGGCCTACTTATCTTGATGATATAAATGCTAAAGTTAGATTCAGGTAGCTTGAGTCAAGCTAAAGTTGGTCCAAGTAACAATTGTAATTCTAGGAGTCCTAGGTTCAATGGGATATCAAACCTTGTTGAAATCTTTATGCCGAGATGGAAATTGATGTAGACAAGTTTGGTATTGATTTATCATGCATGTGGATTAATAAAACCTAATGCTTGTTCTAGAAAGGGGTGAAACCTGGATCAGAACATTAGAGGTTAATTGTCGGCGAGATGCGGGTTAATCTTCTTAGCATGTTGGAATTAGCATTACGTCTGTTCCTATACCAATTATTCAAGTGGAGTTGTTTAAGGTATTAAGGAGATTATTTTGTTCTAAGGAAAGTTGAAACCTACGTCTTAGGATATATACTACCTTGGAATAATTTATGATGCTTGATTGATTGGCAATTAATATCAAATTCATGTTATGTGTCGATGATCCATGTTAATCTTGTCAAGGGTGAAATAGATTCTATATTGGATGCTTGTTTTATAGTTGATTATTCAGTTTACTTTGCTCTTAGTTTATTTTGTTTGTTTTATTTAAAATTCCTACAATCTCATCTTTTAAACTACTCATTTTTTTTACACAATTAATTAGTGAAGAAATTATCCTCTCTCCCTGTGGATTCCACCCCTACTTGCCCTAGCTAGTAGTTATTGGTTTGTGGGGAATTATCTTGTGATTTGATCAATGACCGATCACATTTTGGCGCCGTTGCCGGGGAGAGAGTGTGCCTTTAATTTCTTTACTTTTAGATTGTGTTATTTGTGAATAGTCGTTTTTCTTTTTATTTTTCCTTTTTACTTTTACTCTTGATCATCTTTGATTTGTAGGAAAATTCAATGGAGCAATCACTTACTCTAAGGGAGTTGAATTTCAACTGTGAATTGAAGCCCCATTGCATTGATTATCCAGAAGATTTGTCCTACGATTTATAGCCTGGAGTGGTCCGTATGCTACCAATTTTTCATGGGGAACCCCATGAAAATCCTCATGAGCATTTGCGACGTTTCATCATCAAATGTGCTATGTTTAGGATGCCTTAAGAGCAAGCAAGGCTTCGAGCTTTTCCAATTACATTGGAAGGTAAAGCGGAAGAGTGGTTTTGGAAGGAAATGGAGAGAGCATTCTTGAACCAATACTTTCCAGAAGCCAAACGTGCTAACATCAGAAGCAAGATCAATTCTTGTCGCCAACTACGTAATGAGAAGTTGTTTCAATATTGGAAAAGGTACAACAAGATTTGTGAAAGTTGCCCCTACGACAACATAGGCGAGGAACTCTTGATACGATAGTTCTATGATGGATTGTTTTATGAAGATCGAGTCTACATTGATGCAACAAGTGGAGGTAGCTTGACGCTCAAAACACCCAAGGAAGCTAGGAAGCTGCTATGGCAGAGAACATTCATCAATTTAGCACATCAGAAGAGATTCTCAAGCCTAAGGAGCCAGAGCCTGAATCATCAATGCACAAAGAGATGAAAGAAATGAAAGAAGTGGTGCAATCACTCGTAACAAAAAAGGACAAAGTACAACAGTTGCTTAGCAAGCAAATTGCTGACCAACAAGATACTATTGTCAATTTCATGTGCCTTATGATTGCAAATCAAGGAGTGAATCATCACCAACAATTATTCTTGCAAACATCTTTGAATGTGGCTCAAGGACAAGAGAACAACATGGAGGTTGACAAAAGATTAAACCATGCTAAAAGATATGGGATCAATTCGATGGGAATGGAAGACAAGCAACCTAGGGTAGCGAAAGAGATGGAATAATCAAACACCTCATTTCCTTCTCCTACACCATCAGTTGAACCGGTCCTTCCTACCCCTGAAATAAAACCATCACCAATTGTCATGCCCCATGTGCTAATGCCAAATGATGAGGAGAATTCTGTGAAGAGTGAGGAGGAAGAAAAGCTAGACTTTGGAGCGAACTTAACTTCAATTCCAACAATTACTCAAGACCCACCAAGGAGGAAGAAGAAATCAAAGAAGGAAACAATGCAACCCAATAATTGTCTTGCACCCTATCCTAAATTGTTCACGCAAAGACATAAAGGATGTTTGGAGGAAAATCTATTGGATTCATTTTGAGGAACAAAGGTAAACATTCCTTTAGTAGCTTCCATCGAGCAAGTGCCAAGGTATGCAACTTTTCTTAAGCAATTAAGTGATGATAAGGGAAGATTGAAAGATAATGAAATGGTATGCATGAATAAAAGTTTTTCTGATGCTTTTCAAAGGAAATTGCCTACTAAATGCAAAGACTTAGGAGCATTTGCTATTCCATGTAATATACGAGGCAATATGACTGTGAAAGCAATTTGTGATTTAGGTTCTTCAATTAATATCATGGCATATTCTATTTATCTTCAGTTGGATCGGGATCCTTTCATTGAGTTAAATATCATCAGTCAATTGGCCGATAGATCTAACATTTATCCTGAGGGATTGGTTAAAGATGTCTTAGTGCAGGTGGATAAGCTCATTTTCCTTACAGATTTCTATATTATAAGAAAGGAAGATGTTGATCTTTCTGATACACCATTGTTATTGGGAAGACCCTTCTTAACCACTGCAAGGACCAAGATCGATGTTCATGATGGAATTCTTAGACTCGAATTTGATAGGGAAGTAATTGAGTTTGATATGTATAAAGATATAAAATACCCTATTAAAGAACAATCTATTTCTGCCACTAATGAAGTTGATCTTCTTGTTGAACAGGTTAATTCACTCAACAAAAAAGATGAATTAGAGACAGTCATCACAAATAGCCTGTACGAGAGCGAGGTCAAAGAAGTCAAGATGAATTTGATGGATGAAATGATAGATACCATTGGTGACTTAAAGAAATTCCCAAACAAGAAGGAAACAGTTTCCTACATTCGGTTGGAACCAAAGGAAGTACCTCCACCCTCTGTTGTTAAGCCTCCAGAAGTCAAATTGAAGCCATGGCCTGGAGATTTGAAGTATGTTTTTCTTGGAGACAAGGAAACACTCCCTGCAATCATTTCAAGTAAATTAACCCAAGATCAAGAGGAAGAGCTAATCAGAGTCTTAAAGAAGTACAAAGAAGCTTTGGGATGGACGATTGCTGATATCAAGGGGATTAGTCCTTCTGTTTGCATGCATAGAATTCGTTTGGAAGACGATGCTGTTCCAGTAAGGCAACCACAAAGAAGGTTAAATCCAAATTTGAATGAAGTAGTCAAGGAAGAAGTTCTTAAATTACTAGGAGCTGGGCTCATTTACGCTATTTCAGATAGTAAGTGGGTTAGCCCTGTCCAAGTAGTACCCAAGAAATCTGGATTCACTGTTGTGGAAAACAAGAATGGAGAACTAGTTCCTCAAAGACTTCAAAATGGATGGAGAGTGTGCACCGATTATAAGAAGCTAAATTCTGCCACAAGGAAGGATCGTTTTCCACTCCCTTGCATGGATCAAATGTTGGAAAGGCTAGCTTGTCGTGCTTACTACTGCTTTTCGGATGGTTACTCAGGATACTTTCAAATACCAATCGCCCCAAAAGACCAAGAGAAGACAACTTTCACAAGTCCCTATGGTACGTTTGCCTATACTCGAATGACCTTTGGTTTGTGCAATGCCCCTGCAACATTTCAAAGGTGTATGATGAGCATCTTTCAAGACTATGAAGGAGAGATTATGGAGGTATTCATGGATGATTTTACTGTTTATGGAGATGATTTTCATAGGTGCCTACATAACTTAGAACTTGTGCTAAAAAGATGTGTGGAGACCAACTTAGTACTAAATGCTGAGAAGTGCCATTTCATGGCCGAACAAGGAATTGCATTAGGTCATGTGGTTTCAAAGGATGGATTACAAGTAGATAAAGGGAAGATTGATGTCATTCAGAATTTGCCTTATCCTACTTGTGTTCGAGATATTCACTCATTTTTAGGTCATGCCGGTTTCTATAGAAGATTCGTCAAAGATTTTTCGAAGATATCTATACCAATGTGTCGTTTGCTTCAGAAAGATGTTGAATTTGAGTTTGGGGAAGATTGCAAGGAAGCATTTGATAAGTTGACGATTGCCCTCACCACTACTCCAATCGTGAAACCACCTGATTGGAATCTACCTTTCGAGATCATGTGCGATGCAAGTGATGTTGCACTTGGAGATGTTTTAGGTCAAAGAGTGGATACGATACCTCATGTCGTCTACTATGCTTCAAGAACTTTGGGTTCTGCTCAGAAGAACTACATAACCACTGAGAAAAAGATGCTTGTCGTTGTTTTTGCCTTAGAGAAATTTCGGTCATATATCTTGGGATCAAAGGTGACAATCTATTCAGATCATGCTGCACTTCAGTATCTCATGGCCAAGAAAGAAACCAAGGCTAGACTCATGCGTTGGTTTTGCTTTTTCAAGAGTTTGACTTGGAAATTAAAGACAAGAAATGAGCTGAAAATGTAGTGGCTGATCATCTAAGCAGAATTGAAGGTAAGGAGGAAGACATTGTACTCAATGAAGCACTACCTTATGAGCAATTATTTGTTGTTTCCCACATACCTTGGTATGCCAACATTGCAAACTTTTTGGTGACAAGAAAGCTACCCCAAGATGCAAGTAGAGGAGTTAATGCCAAGATCGTGAGTGATGCTAAACACTATTTTTTGGGATGATCCACATCTATGGAGATATGGTAATAAGACGTTGCATCCCTGATGAAGAAATTCAATCAGTCTTGAAATACTGCCATACTTATGCATGTGGAGGTCATTTTGGACATAAGAAGACCGCAAGGAAGATTTTGGATAGTGGATTCTACTGGCCAACAATTTTTCGAGATTCTTATGAGTTTTGCAAGACATGCCCAGAATGCCAAAAGATGGGAAACATTTCCAAGAGACACCAAATGATTTAAAACCCATCTTTGTGGTGGAGATATTTGATGTTTGGGGAATTGACTTCATGGGACCATTTCCTTCCTCTGGTAAGAAAGTGTACATCTTGTTAGCTGTGGATTATGTTTCTAATTGGGTTGAAGCCATTGCTACAGAAAAGGATGATGCAAAGACTGTGGTTAAATTCTTGAAGAGCAACATCCTCCACCGATTTGGAATTCCAAGAGCCCTCATTAGTGACAAAGGTACTCACTTTTGCAATAAACTTGTGCAATCATTAGTAGAGAAGTATGGAGTGACACACAAGATATCCACTTCATATCACCCTCAAACTAGTGGTCAAGCTGAAGTGTGTAATCGTCCATTGAAACAAATTCTCGAGAAGACAGTGAACGTGAATAGAAAGGATTGGAGCTTGAGATTAGATGATGCTTTATGGGCTTATAGGGCTGCTTTCAAAACATAAATTGGTATGTCACCATATAGAATTGTGTTTGGAAAAGCATGTCATTTACCTGTGGAATTAAAACAAAAGTCATGGTGGGCAATCAAGCAATGCAACCTCAATTTTGATCAAGCTAGTTTACAAAGGAAGCTTCAATTGCAAGAGCTCGAGGAGATTAGGAATGATGCATATGAGAGCGCAATGATCTATAAGGAAAAGACAAAAGCAATTCATGATCAAGGAATTCTACACAAGTGTTTTCATGAAGGGCAAAAGGTTCTTTTATACTATAGCAAATTGAAGCTATTCCTTGGTAAGCTACAATCAAGATGGCGTGGACCCTATAAAGTTGTCAAAGTCTATCCAAGTGGAGCCGTCGACATACAAAAAATCGGTGACTCTGAGATCTACAAATTTAATGGACAACGCCTCAAACCATTTTTGGAGCGAGAGCGAACATGTTGGATCGAGAAAATAAGCTTGGAAGATCCAATTTACCTTCCTTTTGAAGAGTAACATTGGGAAAGTCAAGCTAATGACTTTAAACAAGCGCTTGTTGGGAGGCAACCCAATTTAATTTAACTAACCTTTAATTTTGATGTTTTTGTTCTTTGTAATTTTTTCGTTTTTGTAGGGTTCTAAGACCTAAGCCACACCAAGGAAGCAAGGGAAGTATATTCAAACTTTGATTATGTTTGTGATTTTAATTGAATTTACATTTTAGGATTAAGTAAAAGTAGGAATTGTAGATGTCCGTTACATGGGGACACATATAGAATAATTAAGAACCCATGTCGATACATGGAGGACCCATGTCGACAATGCTGCGGCACCAAGCGAGCTAGGGCTCGACTGTCGCTGGGCACCCAGGCGGATTGCCCAAGCGACCAGGCGACAACGCGCCAGGCACCAGCAGGCCTGGAGCCCGACTACCGATGGGCGCTGATCGGTCGTCAGCAATCATAAAAATAATCCCAACAATTACTAACTAAAAATAGCTAGGGCAAGTAGGGGTCGATCCCACAGAGAGATAGGTTATTATTCTTTTTCTTATTAAAAACAAAATAAATAAAGAGAATTTTGGAAGTAGAATTAAATTAAATCTAACAAACAAATAAAATTAACTAAGAAAGCAATCAAGAAAATTAAAGAAAACAATTAATTAAAAAGCAGAGAATAAATTAAGAAAACAATTAAAGAAAACCCTCCAACATAGAATTAATCTCCCTCTTGACATAAATAACATGGATCATTGATATCTAATAATTATGAAAACCTTGGATAGCTTGTGGATTTAAATCCTAAATTACCTCAATTAGATAAATTTACCGTTCTAGGGCTTAATCTACCCCTTTTATTCTTTCAACAATCAATTACCGTTCTAGGCTTAAAGATTGCTTAGGAACAAAGCATTAAGTACAAGTAATTTATGAACAAGCACAACAAGCAATTACTCACCCACTGATTCTTATCTCTCTTGGAAGGAAGTATTAGTTCTCATCCAATTGCTACAAACAATTAAATCTGAAGTATTAGTTCTAGACTCAATTTAGCTAATTTTAACCTAATTTATCAAGGTAGTGTCGACTCCAACCCATCAAAACAAGCAACATAGGATTAAAACAGAGATTTAAGAAATACCCAAAACAATTCTCATATATAAGCACAAAATCTCACCATGATATAAGTGAAGAGATCAATTAAATTCTACATTGGAGAAAAGAAAAGGATTACTCACTCATGAATTGAGTGAGCATCCACAAATAAGAAGAAGAAAACTTATCTAAGGATGAAGAAGAAGAGGGGGCGGCGGCTCCAAGAGTTTTTTCCTCCAAATCTTCAAGCAATTCTACAATATATTTTTCTAAAGAGAGAATACATCAAAACCTAGACCTAAGGTGGCTATTTATAGGAGAAAAATAACCTAAAGACTCATATTAGACTTAGGAAAAGAGGCTAGGACGTTCTAGGGGCTGACTTAGTCTCCAAGTTGGATTAGATGTCATCCTAGAGTAGAATCCAAGTAGGATTCTGGAATTTTCTAGATTTCTGTAGAAACTTCACCGGCAGATTTGAGCTTGAAAACGGCAGAATTGTGCTTTGGACTTCAAAGGAAAGTTGTAGATCTCGGAATTCGCTTTCCAACGGCTACTGATGGGCTTAAAACGAACATCTGAGCAGAAAGTTATGGCCTTTCTACCGAGACTGCGCCATTTCCTACTCCAAATAGGACTAGTTACGAGAAATTACGGGATTTGAATATTTTGGAGGGTCCAATCGGCATTAATTGGGATTTTAACTCCAATTATGGACTTATATTGACTTATATGGACTTAATATAATCCCATATAAATTATCCAAAATTCCAAAACATCCGGGCCTCTTCAGGGCTTGTCTTCAATCCTTCGCAATTAAAGCTCCAATCTTCAATTCTTGCTCCTTGAAATAATTCTTCAATGATTTTCAAGTCTTCAAATTGTCTTCAAGAAATCTTCAAACACAAACTTCGAATCTCCAAATCTATACTCAAAATTACTTTACTCATATATGTGTAAAAAGTCATCAAAATAGCTCCAAAAGTAGTGAAAATTAACAAATTTCCAATTTCACATCTCCTAAAGACTCAAAACACAAATATCATCAAAATAAGGCAAATTAGAGCATAAATAGACCCAAAACATAAAAAAATAGCCATAAAAATAGGGTTGTTTTTTACTCGATCAGGCGCCCAGGCCGTAAGCCTCAGCGCCCATGCCGAATCGCACAGCCCCCAGCCTGCATCCTGACGGTTTGTCAGCACAACCCCAATTCCAAATTGGACTAGGATTTCGATCCTAACCCACCTTAATCCGAATTTTCTCCTTCCCAAATCAGGTTTGGACTATTTCTATATTTTTCCTAGGTAAGTTCCTTTACTTAATCTCCAAGTTTAGGCTAAATTCTTCTAGAACTAGGATTAATTCACTATTATAAAGGGAGTTCCACCCCTTTATTTTCTTCACATCACCACCGCCGGCCTTAGAGGTAAACCTCTTCTTTTCTTTTTCAATTTAATTTTCCAGATTTATTCTTTAAATATTAAGCTTTCAATTTGCATATTTGTTTTAAATTTGGAAGAATTGAGTTGAGAAAACTAACATAGTGACGTTTGGAGTTGTAGAGATTTGTTGAATTTTTCTTTTGCTCACTTGTTTTTGTCGACACACACATAGCAACATGGCTGATTTTGAAGAACAATTTGAAGCTTTGAGAGCTCAATTCAAGGACTATGGGAGCTTGTATGATGAGCATTTTGAAGGACGATTCACAAGAGAGGATTGTCGCGAGATCCTTGCCATGGTGGACAACCTTCCCGCCGAAGATGTAACTTCCAAGCCCGGTTTCAAAGCTCGAATGATCTCTCAAGCTATGTGGAAGAAGTTTAAGGCCGCATATAAGGAGCAAGTGAAGAGGGAGAATGCCGAAATTGATGATGATGGCATGCCCAACGATAAGTTTTTCTCTCGAGAAAGACCTCGCTTTGGACAATCTCGCTACCACT
>AWWV01008025.1:0-47747 GCA_001974805.1 Corchorus capsularis
GATCACAAGATTCACAAACAACCAAGCAATCACAACTTAATTGTTTGCTAGGACTCTACAAGATGAAGAACCCTAAGTTTGCTCAAACTAGAACAATGAAGCCAAAGAAATCGATATGGGTATAAACCTCTCAACTTTATTGATTAACTTGACTTGTGTTTACAAGAGGGGGATGGTCCCTTTATATAGTAGTAGGGGACGCATAACCCTTCTCCTAAATCTAAAAGGAAAACATTACATAAAGGAAGAAACAAGGAAATAGCCTACTCCTTGTCCTACTAGGAAAAGTAAATACATAACTTAATTAAGCAAGGATTGGACTTAGTCAAACAAGGCCCAACCCAATGTCTTCTAAACTAATTAAATAATTAATCTAAGATAGAATAAAGGCCCATGAGGCCGAATTACACAATACCAAAGCCTAATGCTCATCGATCTCAAGTAAGGTAAACACCTTGGAATCGATGGGAATATTCTTGGTGATGTCGACTTCAATGCCTTCCAAATGTTCTTCAATGGACTCTAAACCTTCAAGATGAGATCTTACAAAGCCCAATAAAGCTTCCTTGAACCTTTTAGCCCGTGCCCTAGTCATTGGACCTTGCGGAATGGCTAAAGGATCAAAAGGCCGGTCTTGCCCGGATGGCCCTAACGATGTCCGGTTGTGGCCGGTTGGTGCGCCTAGCGATGGCCGGTTGTGGCCGGACATGTCCATGTCGCGTGGCCGGTGATGGCCGGGCATCTCCAAGTCGCGTGGCCGGTGTTGGCCGGACTTCTCCAAGTCGCATGGCCGGTCACTAGTGCTTCCACCTCCATGCTCCTCCAAGCTAGCATCGATGACATCTCCATGATCTTCATTGGTTCCAATGTGTCCTTCTAAGCCATGATAAGCCCTTGGCGCATCACAAGCTTTCTCTTGCGGCTAACCCAAACATCTCTCCTCTTCTTCTTTCTTCTTCTCCTCCTCCTTCCCTTCTCTTTTCTGACTCATCTCTTCCATCTTCTTCAAACCGAAACCTCCATAGCCACCTCTCTCTCTTAACTCGCACTCACCAGACCCGACATCGGTTGGGCTCGTCTTCACCGGCGCTGCTTTGTCTTCAACCGTTTCATCTCAAACCCGACGCCGATCCACTTCATCGTCGTCGCAACAGACTTGACCTTCCCAATTTCGGTGACTCTTCTCATTCTCTGCGCTATGAATTTTTAAATAGGATAATGATTTTTCCAGTTTACTTTTCATAAAGCGTAATTGTTTTCTACTAATTTCTTCATGAAGTGAACTTTGGGAATTTTCTGTTTTCTTTGAATTTCTTTAGCAGAAGTGCTATTAGATTTTTGTGCGTTATAGTTGCATTGTGTGAGCAATTACCGTTTGCTTCATATGGTCTGTAGAAATTGGCAGTAGTACAGAAGCTTGTAAGCACTTATTCAATTGTTTATTGATTAATTCTTGAGCTTGGCTTCTACCTTGTTGTTGTGCTTTAGGCTTCTTAAGATAGCTTAGAAACTTTCTATGTTGTTTTAAATTTTTCAGTTGATTGTGCTGCAATTGTAATAGGTTTCATTGAGCCATATGCCCTTCATGATAGTTTCTTGATGATACTTGGTTCTTTGAAATTCATGAGACTTGCTTTTGAGCTGTTAGAACTTAGAACCCATATTATTTGAACAGTGTTCATTGTTACTTGCATCTGTCGCTTACTCACTATTCTGTTTTATCTTTACTATATGTGGTTAATTAATCCTGGAAATTAAGATAACATAGGTTGTTTTTGTTATGAACGTGCATTCTTGTCGTTGTTTGGTACTTGATGAATTTTGATTTCCTGGACTTTTTAGGTAATTTTACAACAATGGCTCGGCAACGACAGACAAAGGGTAGCACAAAGACAGTTGAAACTAAGGGAGAAGTTTATACACGGAAGAGGAAGAAACCTGCGCCACCTGCGGAGAGCTCATCTGACAGTCCACCTCTTGCATTAGCTGTGATTGCTTCTGATTCTGATGCGCCCTCCATTGACAATTCTGACACAGAATCTTGTGCACAACCAACTAACGGGGTCGCCATTGATGATGTTGATTATTGGGTCATTCGGGTTATGGGTTTGTCGAATTTGGATAGGACGTGTTCGGGTCGTTTACTCTTTCTGGTCAAATCGGGTTCGATCAGTTTGATGGGTTACCGAGTTTGGATCAAGTTTTGACCGATTTACTTATATTTAATTTCAATTATTATTTTATTTTTTAAAATTTAAATACAATGGATCACGTGCAACGCACGTGGAAATGAAAACTAGTATTAAATAAATATATAAACTTCCTTTGACAGCCAACTTTTCTGAATCCAGGAGTTGTGCAATTGGATTTCGTGCAGGTCTAGATGAATTAGAAGACTAAATTGTGCTCCCATTATGATTTAAAAGGACTAAAATTCCCTGCTTGGTGAGTTTCAGAACACCTGATGAATTGTTGAGGATTGTTGAGGGATACATCTCTATTGGCCACCCAAACAACAGTTTTGACAGGAATTTGCTTGTACCATATTCCTAGATATTTCTTCTTGCTTGCCATTATGATAGCCGATGCCACCGACAATCCTCCGAACTTCATAACACAAGTGAATTGCTTTATATTTTCATCGAGCTTTCCTTATGATCAGCATCTTCATCCTCTTTCCTTTTCTCCAGTCCAAGGGCGGTCATCGTTAGCTTGGCCATCGGTTGAAGATCCACAGTCGATTGTGATGTTTTCTATGGGATCGAAAGGGGTAACTTGGGTGTCACTGGTAACAAGGTTTAGAACAGGGGAAAGAAGGGGTTTTGAAGGCTCAATTTTTTTTTAATTAGTGCATGAAAGCGCTGATTTTATACTTTTTCTTGGCTAAAATTGATGTGTTATAGATGGAGATGGATTGGGAGGGGAGCTGCTGGCATTGACAAAGGAGGAGAGATAGAGCGGCGCTGGTAAAGAGATCTAAGGTTTCTCCGTTTCGGGTTGAGAAAGAAGGAGAAGAGAAAAAAGAGAAAAGAGAAAAAGAAAAGAAAAAGAATAAAAGAGAAAAAAGAAAAAGAAAATGCCACATCATATACAAGTGGAGTTAAACGGAGGGTTAACCATGCATGCTGTTCACGGGCCCAGTACCATTAGAAAAAGCCCAAGATTGAGCAACCCGAAAACGTTTGGCCATTTTTTGTTGCAATTGAAATGTTTGGCCCCAAATCGAGCATCACGCCAAACGTTTGGCCCCAAATTGAGCATTTTGCCTTAGAATGAAAGACGGTTAACGGGCCCAGTACCATTAGAAAAAGCCCAAGATTGAGTAACCCCGAAAACGTTTGGCCATTTTTTGTTGCAATTGAAATGTTTGGCCCCAAATCGAGCATCACGGCAAACGTTTGGCCCCAAATTGAGCATTTTGCCTTAGAATGAAAGACGGTTAAGTTTTTGTTTAGGGTAGAGAAACATAAAAGAAGGAAATTTCATTTACGAGGATTATGTTTGAGGGCTTTACTAATTTTAAAATTGTTTATTTATGAGGTGGCGAGACATGGTTCACTGAGAGTGTATAGAGTCTATATACTGACAGTACATCAAATATTAACTATTTTTTAATATTATTAAGAGATTGAAAAAATCATAATTACATAATTAATTAATCTGAATGAAGTTAAAGGAATATTAAATTTTAGAATTAAAAAGGGCATTTTAGATATTTCAGATCAATGTGATATAAAAAAAAAGATATTTCAGATCAAGGTTTTTGAAGTTTAGATTGCTTGATTGGATTGCATTTTAAAATTAAGATATTTCAAATCTATATCTATACTATATATAAAAGCACGAGTTTTATAAAACTTTTGAATCGACTATTCTACCCTTATTTTTTTAATATATTTCCTAAATGCCATTACTTAAACTATTATAGTTTTATTCTACTTAAAACTCTATTTATAATTACTTTATTTTTACCATTTTACAATTTTTCCTTAAAAACTTGGATATATTAAAATTTTTTAATATATAGTTTGATTATACTAAAAACTCTATTTTCATTTAATTAAATTCAATATTTTTATAATTATTTTATTTTTACCATTTTAATTTAAAAGTTTATTTTTACCATTTTACTATTTTTCATTAAGATATTGGATATATTAAAATTTTTTAATATATAGTTTGATTCTATTAAAAATTCTATTTTTATTTAATTAAATTCAATATTTTTTATGATTATAATATTTTTACAATTTTAATTTAAAACGTTATTGTGATTGACCTATTTCTATTTGATAGTTTAATGTATTGAGATTAATATTTATTATTATTATTTCCCTAAGGTGTAATTATTTTATTTTACTTATAATTAATTTCAATTATTGCTAGATAAATGTAACCTTTGTTGTGGGTTTAAATTTGTTATTTTACTTTGTTAATAGTTTTTTTTACGTGGAATTATTTATTTTGTTCCTATGATAGTAAAACTCTATGTATATACAAATGAACGAGTCGGGTATTTGAGTTAGGTCAGTTTCGGATTAAGGAAATTTTGGGTCATACGAGTTCGGTTAATTTTCGGTTTTACGTTGGGTTGGATTCGGATCGCTCAAATATTGGGTCATTTGGGTTTGAGTCAGTTCTGGTTCGAGTCTTTTTAAGTGTGGGTTCATATGGTTCAGATGATTTCAGGTTTGAACTTTGGATTTTCAGATTCGGTTCTTTTCGGATTCGGATCATTTAAATATAATTAATTCCAATTCGGGTTAATCTCTCAGGGTTGTTCGGGTTCCGGTAATTTTGGGTCTATGTCGTTTTAGGTTCGAATCATTGAGGATTCAGGTCATTTCGGTTGGATTGAGCGGATTTTTTGGTCAAATAAGGTCGGATCAAGTTTGGTCTCGAGTACCGACGCTCGAGTCAAATTTTGCCAACTCTAATAGAGTTCTTTAAAAATTAGTAGGTTGCTTAAGATTTTAATTTTCATTTAATTTAAACATACTGGGTCACGTGTAACGCATGTCGAAGTAATGACTAGTATTATTAAGAGATTGAAAAAAAAAACATAATTACATAATTAATTAATCTAAATGAAATTAAAGGAATATTAAAATTTTAAAATTAAAAAGGATATTTTAGATATGTCAAATCAAGGTTTTTAAAGTTTAGATTTATAGAGTATAAAGATATACGAGAATATATACCGAAATATATATCTAGACAGAAATTTAATGACATGGAGTTGCCTTGAACCGATACCAACTTAATGAGAGTAAGAAAAAAATTAAATGAATATATAAAAGAAATTAAAGAAAACTTGAATTATAACTTAAAAATGTTACCAAATGACCAAATTAGAAGGCTAAAATCTCAATTAGGGCTCTAAATTTTGCCAAAAGTGTCAAATAAGTGCCTAAACTATGGAAAAAGTCAAATCAGTGTCTAAACTTTTCGATTTGGGCCAATTTATTCCAAACTCGGTTTTGCCAGTATGCATGGTCAGTTTGCACCATTAAGTTAAACGGCTTGATTGCGTGGCACGTTAAGTGTATTTTCAGACAGAAAAAATGATTTAATAAATATCGAAAATAAATTTTGGTTTGGAATTTTCATTTCATTAAATAAAAAGTGAATAACAAAACCACCGTTAAAAGGGGGAAAGCAACCGCGAGCTAGAGTTCTTGGGTACAGAATGAATTTTTGAAATTGGAATTGAAGAATTGTTTTGTGGTTTGATCTTGTCTTCGGATAATGATATCTGACTTCTCGTTCCAAAAATGACATTTTGTCAAGTAATTCAGAAACAAACACAATGATACGAATCTAGGGGTTTTAGATTCAAATCTATCCTTAAGACTCGCTAAGAATCAACTTGATCTACTTTAACTCCAAGATGTGCATGTCGACAACCTTCACAAAGTTTTTCCTCTTCTCTCGTCGGACTTAGGCTCCCAATTAGACCTGCAATTGAACTCGTAAGATCACAAGATTCACAAAAAATTAAGCAATCACAACCTAATTGTTTGCTATAACTCTACAAGAATGAAGAACCCTAAGTTTGCTCAAACTAGAACAATGAAGCTAAGATAATCAATTTGGGTGTATAAACCTCAACTTTATTATCAACTCAACTTGTGTTTACAAGAGGGGGATGGTACCTTTATATAGGTACAAGATAATGCAATCCCTACTCTAAGAACCCTCCTAAACCGACCTAGCATTGAATGCAAGGGTCTAAGGCGGTTTACACATAGAACAATCTAGAAACTATCCTAAAATACAACCAATAGGAAAAATAGCTAAGGATTGGACTTAATTGAACATGGCTCAACCCTAAACAAGGTCTAAACTACATAATTAACTAATCTAAAATAGAATTAAGGCCCATATGGCCAAATTACACAATGTAAGCATTAGGGCTCAACGATTTCAAGTAAAGTGCATAGCTTAGAATCGTTGGGAATATTCTTGATCATGTCGACTTCAATGCTTCCCAATTGATCTTCAATGGACTTCAAGCCTTCAAGATGAGTTCGAACAAAGCTTGTTAATGCATCTTTGAACTTCTTAGCTCTTGCTCTTGTCATCGGACCTAAAGGCATCTTCAAAGGATCAAATTGCATTTTAGGTGCGATTCCATTGGCATCTTCGTGAGACTTTGCGATTCCATCCTCTCCTTTAAGCTTCTTCATGCTTCCTTGCAATCCTTGATCATCCACTCCATGATCTTCATTGTGTTCTTGATGTCCATGATAAGCCCTTGGCGCATAGATTCGTGTCAATCCTTGAGACCCACCAAGAATCAACTTGATCTTCTTCAACTCCAAGATCTGTATGTCGACAACCTTCACAAAGCTTTTCCTCTTCTCTCGATGGACATAGGCTCCTAATTAGACCTGCAATTGAACTCCTAAGATCACAATTTTCACAAACAATTAAGCAATCACAACCTAATTGTTTGCTAGGACTCTACAAGAGTGAAGAACCCTAAGTTTGCTCAAACTAGAACAATGAAGCTAAGATAATCAATTTGGGTGTATAAACCTCAACATTATTAATCAACTCAACTTGTGTTTACAAGAGGGGGATGGTGCCTTTATATAGGCACAAGATAACGCAATCCCTACTCTAAGAACCCTCCTAAACCGACCTAGCATTGAATGCAAGGGTCTAGGGCGGTATACACATAGAACAATCTAGAAACTATCCTAAAATACAACCAATAGGGAAAATAGCTAAGGATTGGACTTAATTGAACAAGGCCCAACCCTAAACAAGGTCTAAACTACATAATTAACTAATCTAAAATAGAATTAAGGCCCATATGGCTGAATTACACAATGTAAGCATTAGGGCTCAATGATTTCAAGTAAAGTGCATAGCTTCGAATCATTGGGAATATTCTTGATCATGTCAACTTCAATGCTTCCCAATTGATCTTCAATGGACTTCAAGCCTTCAAGATGAGTTCGAACAAAGCTTTTTAATACATCTTTGAACTTCTTAGCTCTTGCTCTTGTCATCGGACCTAAAGGCATCTTTAAAGGATCAGATGACATCTTTGGTGCGATTCCATCACCTAATGGCATCTTTTGTGCGATTCCATTGGCATCTTCATGAGACTTTGCGATTCCATCCTCTCCTTTAAGCTTGTCCATGCTTCCTTGCAATCCTTGATCATCCCCTCCATGATCTTCATTGTGTTCTTCATGTCCATGATAAGCCCTTGGCGCATCACACAACAATCTGTTTATACCTCAATTTACACTTGAGGGTACTAAATATGGCTTTGAACTTGTGTAATTAAGATGTGTGGCTAGGATTTCATCTCAAAACCTAAGAATAGTAAGATTCAGTGCCACCTTAATTCTATGTCAGATAGGAAAAGGCTTTATTTTCCTAATTATGGACCGAAAATAATAATAATAATAATAATAATAATAATTAAAGGAGTTAATCACGATGTGATAAGAATTTAAGTCATGCTGCGCGATAGTTAGTTACAATAAAGAGTTAATTCGTCAAGTGCAGCAGTCATATCTTACTACGCGAAGAAGCATGAGATGCAATATCTGACTTGGGATATGCGGGATGTCAAACATTATTTGCACTCCAACATCAAGGATGAGCTGCCCATGCCTTGTACTGCATAGTCTTCAGGTGTGGTCAGATATCAACTTTTACATGTTATTCAATTAAGGACAATTTGAGGAGGAAAGCTAATTTCACTAAGTGGAGCATGTCGATTCCAACCAAGACATTTCACAATGTTTCCTTAGGTTAATCGCATACTCCTGGTGAAATCTTGGCTTAATCCGACTTAGTTTGTAACTTTTCCATGATTTTCAATTAAGGACACAGGCTTGGAAATGGTCAAATTCTAGCACGACATGGCATCATTTGCATGAAGCCATGACCATAACGTCAAATAAGGGTTTATGGCTAGTCATTTTCGTGCCTAAGCTTATTTGACCATTTTTGATAACTATTGCAAGTTTTTCACTTAAGGACAAGTGGCTTTCTACCCCGGTTTAGGCCATTTTCTTAATTGATCTTCATTATTTTCGAACCATGGGCTAAGTTTAGTTAAGTTATTGTTATTTTCGTGGCCTAGTGGTTTAAGGTCGAAGTCAGGCATGTTTTGCCTGTTTCGACGTTAGATTCGTTACATCGCGCAGCATGCAGCGTAGGACACGCGTAAATGCGCCAGGCAGGCTAGATATCCGGAAGTCGTATGACTTTCATCACGCAATTTAGTTTCTCATGGTGTGTGGGCATGTCTAGTCAGAATAGCAATTTCCAGGAAGTTTCTCTGATCATGTGATAAGAAAGAAGTGCAGCAAAATAATAGAGTCAGATTGCTGAATCAAATACTTGATGACTAACTAGCGAAGCCAGGCCAACGACCCATGATCCAGAGCCCATGCCGCCTGATACGAATCTAGTTGTATATCGTTCCAAATCCACCTTAGAGACCCGCCTAAGATCAACTTGAATCACCAAACTTCTAGATGAGTATGTCGACAATCTTCACTTGATAAATCCTCCTTCGTGCGTTGGCCTTAGACCCTCAATTCGACCTGCAATTGAACACCTAAGATCACAAGATTCACAAACAATTAAGCAATCACAACCTAATTGTTTGCTAGGACTCTACAAGATTGAAGAACCCTAAGTTTGCTCAAACTAGAACAATGAAGCTAAGATAATCAATTTGGGAAAATAATCCTAAACTTTATTAATCAACTCAACTTATGTTTTCAAGAGATAAAAGAGCCCTTATATAGGGGAGGGGTTGGCGCATAACATACCAACTCCTAATCCTATAAGGGCGGCATACATAGATGAATCTAGAAACTATCCTAAATTACAACCAATAGGAAAATAGATGAGGATTGGACTTTAATTAAACAAGGCCCAACCCTAGTCAAAGTCCAAACTAAATAATTAACTAAAATAAGATAGAATAAAGGCCCATGAGGCCGAATTACACAACTTAAGAACTAATGATCATCGATTTCAAGTAAGGTGAATATCTTGGAATCGATGGGAATATTCTTGGTGATGTCGACTTCAATGCTCTCCAATTGTTCTTCAATGGACTCCAAACCTCCAAGATAAGATCTAACAAAGCCCAATAAAGCTTCCTTGAACCTTTTAGCCCGAGCCCTTGTCATTGGACCTTGCGGAATGGCTAAAGGATCAAATGGCCGGTTGTGCCCGGATGGCCCAAGCGATGGCCGGTTATGGCCGGTTGGCGCCTCATGCATTGGCCAGTTGTGGCCGGTTGCTCCATGCGATGTTGCATGCGATGTTCGGTCGAGTGGCCGGTCATGTGGCCGGTGTTGCGCGGCTTCTCCAAGCAATGGCCGGTCACATGCGATGCTTCCAACTCCATGCTCCTCCAAGCTTGCATTCTTGACATCTCCATGTAAATCCAAGACATGATCTTCATTAGCTCCAATGTGCTCTTCTAAGCCATGATAAGCCCTTGGCGCATCACCGCCTCCTATAAATAGGGACCTTTTCTACTAGTTTTCAACACGCTAAAACTTGCTCCGCGCAAAATATCAAGCCAAGTGCTTTTTCTCTCAAACTCTGCAAAATTCCTGCTATTTTGTCTCTGTTCATCACAAGTTCATACTTGTTCTTTATATTTCCTTTATTTCAATCTTGTCTCCGGACGTTAAAACGCTTGTATCCCGTTATAGTTTCTTCAATAACAATTTACTTGTTATTTCTCTCTTTTCTCTCAAGAACGACCTTTGAAAACATTTATTTTGAGAAACAGATCTGGGATCGATGATTTAAATGATTCGCTGTGACTTTGATCCAATCCCCACAATTCACTCACTCTGATTTTTAATCCGCTGCATCCAGCGACAACTTTACGTTTCTGCGATCTTTGTCAATTTCAACAAATTGACAGGCATGCCTTCACTGCCATTTAGTTTTACATCGCGAAAACTCTCAGATAGAAATTTAGCGCAACAATTCGCTTTACAACTGAATTGAGCTTTGAATGAAATTTGACCTAATTAAATCCAGTTCAAATTCAGGTCTAACAATACCAAAAACTATATTATTGTAGTCAAATTAAGTTATTCTACCCAATTTATGGAGAAATTATTACATGAATCAGTTCCACCACATCATTCATAGTCTTGATGAATAAAATTATGATAATTCATATTTTTTCGTGTAATTATTAAAACCTTGTCAAATAAATGTTCTAAAACTTCTCCTATTTATGTGGTTTTATGAAAAAATTTGCTAGGGCCAGATGGCTTTGTTTGCCCGAGCTTAGGTTGGCCAATCGCATAACCGCCGAACGAAATGCATGTAAATCGAACTGAAGTGTGATCTAAAAGTATTTTGATGCACTAACTAGCAACTAAATAAATGTTGATTTTGTTTTTTTCGATAACAAAATAAATGTTAATTCAATGTGAGCAAAACTTGATTTCTCATTTATATACTCCTCTGTTCCTTTTTAATTGTCCATTTTTCTTGTTCCTTTTTAATTGTCCATTTCCCTTGTTTTCCAGAAATACCCTTCTTGAAACATGCATTTAATTAAAAGTTCAAACATACATTTAATTAGAAAGAAACAATGGCTTAAGAGTATTATTATAGGAAGATTAAGTGAAATTGTAATAGAATTTAGGAAACTAACTAAATTTAACTACTTTTCTTAAAAAAATAAATCGGTTAAAATGGACAATTAAAAAGGAACAGAGGGAGAAGGAGTATATCTCTTCTCTTCTAGACTCTAGTTACGAGAGGAACCTGAATTCATTTGACTGAAGTTGACACACGATTCCAAAGTATTCTATCCAAATCCAAACTTTGTCCCAACGAACATGTGTCACCCAGACAAGTTGGTGCCTCTAATAACACACGTCAAGAACTGAAGATGATGACTCAGCAGTCTTACATTGATGTTGAGCATAACACGTGTCTGAGTTGAGCCCAACACATGTCAATCTCCATGCACACAATTCCATTTTCATTTCCTTGGCAGAATGAAGTAAATTTGGTTTGCATGTCTCTTATTTAAACACCAAAATTTGCCGCTTCTTTTCTCACAAACCCACGACATATTCACTTATTCTCCATCCAGCACTAGAAGTAGAAACTATAGGCTATAGCAAAGACACAAAAAAGCTATCAGACATGGCATCGAATCAGCTTAGGCGTAGAGAAAACACCACAGCCGAGAGAGAAATTCACGTTGAGAAAGACAGAGTCCCAAAGATGACCACTCACTTTGAGTCTCTGGCTGTGGCTGATAATAATCAGGCTGGTGGCCGCAAAGATGAGACTCGAAACTCGGCGTCTGATCAAAAGGCAGCAGGGAATGTGGGTGGAGTCACTATTTCTGCGGCGGTTGCAGTAGCCGAACCAGCCGACAAGAACCAGAACAAGAGTAGTGCAGGTAAAGTTGGTGAAAATCAACCCCAAGGGAGGTCAACTGGGTCTGGGCGTCCTTGTGCTCCGGGGAAATTTGAAATGACTCCTGAACAAGACAGAGAAGCAGCTGCAAAACAAGAGACTAGTCGCAGAGAGAAAGATCATGAGGGAGGCCAATTCCAAGGCAGAGAAGCAGGTGGTGATAAACAAGAGCAATTATCTCTACAAGAGCTTTCTAAGCTCAGATCATTAGCTCAGCAGAATTCAGCACAGGCTATAAGGTCTGCCGAAGAGCGATATAATGCGGCCAAGGCCAAGGATTCATCAAGCGGCCTTGTACCTGACTATGCCAAAGAAAAGGGTCTCCAAACCTCAGGCGGCCAATTAGGCCAGGGGATTAATACCGGTACTGTCCAAGCAAAGCAAACCTCAGGCGGCCATACTGCACCCAAGTATGCCAAAGAAGAAAAGGATGCCCAAGCAAAGCAAACCTCAGGCGGCCAAGGGCTTAACACTGCAGCTGAGTATGCCAAGGAAAAGGGTGCCCAAGCAAAGGACACCGTTGTTCAAACTACTGAATATGCAACAAAGAAGGGCGCCCAAGCAAAAGACACTATTCTCCAAGGAGCCAAAAAGAGTTCGCAGTATATTTCTGACAAAGGGAACCAGACCAAGGACAGTGCAAAACAGGGATATGCCACCACCAAAGATACCCTCGTGAGCGCAGGCAAGACTGCCCTGGACTACACAGCACCAAAGGTTGAACAAGCTAAAGACTATGCAGTTGATGTCAGTAAAAATGTTGCGAGTTATGCAGGAGAAACGGCTGTGGCAACCAAGGATGTGACGGTGGAGAAAGGCAAAGAAGCTGCAGGATACGCAGGCAAATTGGCTGCTGATGTGAAGGACGTGGCGTATGTGGCTGGCTGGAGCGCAACTCACTATACCACCGAAAAAGCAGTGGAAGGGACAAAGGCTGCAGCCAAGGTGGCAGAGTATGCCGGTCAAAAGGCGGTGGAGATTGCTGCAAAGCCAATAGGGGCAGCCAAACAAGTTGCTGCAGCTGCTGGTGAGAGTCTGAAAGAGTACACGGCTAGGAAAAAGGAGGAGGCACAGAGAGAACTAGAAGCTAAGAGAGCTGCGGAAAGACAGGTATCACATTTTACTTTGCTTCATGCCCAACTTGACATTCAATTCTATCTTGTTTCTATATTTTGGAACCAAGATTCGTCTTCTTAAATCGTAAGTAATAATGTGACGTTTTCCAGGATTAGTCTTTGCTTAATGTCTCTTTCAAATGTGCTCCGTGTTTTTTTCTCTTTTTGTTTTTCTATCATTTTACTGCTGACATAACAAATATTGATTATTAATCTGGATTTTTTGAGGACACTGAGAAGAGCCCCCAAAATTTAGAGAGCAATCAGAATCAGCAAACTCAGCGATATGAACAAGAGCAGAGCCCCCAAAATGTAGAGAGCAATCAGAAACAACAGAGTCTGCGACATGAACAAGAGCAGCGCCGCCAAAATATAGAGCGCCAAGGACAACAAAAGAGTCAGCAACATGAACAAGAGCAGGGCCGCCTCCAAGGAAAGGAGATAGAGCAGCACCGCCAAAATATAGAGCGCCAAGGACAACAAAAGAGTCAGCAACATGAACAAGAGCAGGGCCACCTCCAAGGAAAGGAGATAGAGCGCCAAGGAAAGGAGCAGAGTCAGCAACATGAACAAGAGCAGCACCGCCAAAATATAGAGCTCCAAGGAAAGGAGCAGAGTCAGCAACATGAACAAGAGCAGCGCCGCCAGCAATATGAACAAGAGCAGCGCCGCCAGGATATAGAGCGCCAAGGAAAGGAGCGGAGTCAGCAACATGAAAAAGAGCAGCACCGCCAAAATATAGAGCGCCAAGGAAAGGAGCAGAGTCAGCAACATGAACAAGAGCAACGACATGAACAAGAGCAGCACCGCCAAAATATAGAGCACCAACGAATACTGCAGAGTCAGCAATATGAACAAGAGCAGCGCCGCCAGAATATAGAGCGCCAAGGAAAGGAGCAGAGTCAGCAACATGAAAAAGAGCAGTGTCGCCAAAATATAGAGCGCCAAGGAAAAGAGCAGAGTCAGGAAGATGAACAAGAGCAGCGGCACCGAAATATAGAGCAGGAAGGAATACAACAGAGTCAGCAACATGAACAAGAGCAGCGCCAAGGAAAACAGCAGAGTTGGCAAAATGAGCAAGAAGGCATCGGCAAACAAGCAGCAAATAAGCAAATGGGAGGTATTGGAAAAACAGTGGACTGTACAACAGAGAGAGAATCGTTTGAATCACTGGCTGAACAACAGGGAGGAACCCAAGGGAAGATATCATTTGAATCACCAACTGAACAACGAGGAACCCAAACAGGTGTGTTGGGAGCCATTGGAGAAACTATAGTGGAAATTGCCCAAACGACCAAGGAACTTGTTATTGGACCCGATGAACCAAAGATTGAGAGCGGTGGCTATGGTGAGTACGAGGAGCATGGCGAGTGTAAACGTTGAGGAGGGTTCCAAGATTTCGAGTTAAGATAAGAAGATGCGTTTTCGTTTTCTTGTGAATGTTTGTTTTCGTGAATAAATAGGAATACCGAAATCCTATAGTTAGTTTGTTTATGTTGTTTTATAGTGGTCTTCATCTTATAGTTTTGCATGATGTTTTTTTGTATGTGAATAATAAAAATGTTTACTTATTTTTTGAAATAAAATGAGTACCTCGTGTACGAACTAGCACCCATTACATTTTTACTGTCACCAGTTCAATTCTCCAATGCAATTCCGATAAAAATGGTGGGCATTGTGCAAAGTGCAAACTCTCCAACTCCATTCTCACCTTACTCAAGTATTTGGATTTGAATTGATCAAATCACTTTGCTTGTTTTTTCAGGAAAGAATCATTTTCAATTTTTTTGTTAGATTGAGATTATAAATGCATAGGAAGACGTAAACCGTTATATGATTAGCAGTCTATGAGTCAACAAACCCCTTCCCCAACAAACAAACTCAATGAAATCCCAATGATTAGCTACATTAACGAAACACTAATTTATGAGTCAACAAATCCTTTCTCCAACAAACAAACCCAGTGAAATCTCATTACAATTCAAATAAATCTCTACATCTAAACATTTAAATCTAAATGAGAATTCAAAAATTATACCATAAACCTACCATATAAAAAAACAAATTACAAACAAACTCACGTTCCATAAGAGTTGAACCAAGACCCATAGTCTAAGCAGGCTGGAACTAAGAGTTCACTGAAACTAAGAGTTCAGTACTCTACCATCAGGCCAAATTTCACTTTGCTTGTTTGACTTTGAACCTTTACCTAATTTAATTCTTATCATCTTTTTAGGCTAACTGAATTGTTAACTGCCAAGGGACAGAGACAGAGTGAGCAGATTTAGGAGGGTTTTAGTATTTTTTTTTTAAAAATTTTTACCACTTGAGATTCCATCTAATTTATCAAACAGTTTGAGAATGCACAAATCAAAATTCGCTTGAATTTTCCATCACCCAACCAAATCAAATAATTTAATAGCAATAGATCCAGAAAACATATGATGAAGCAAGCAAATATACAGTACAAAAATCCAAAAAAAAACCTATAAAAAGCTAAAGAAATGGAGTCAGTGGTAAATTTAAGAGACCAACGCAACTAACAAGGGATCTGTGAAGTGAACCATTCCATGACATGAATGGGAGCTTTGATCAACTCCAGCGCCATCTCCACAAGCACCGTCACGCACAAACAGCACGGGCAGATTATTGTCAATAGCAACCTGCCCAAAACCAATCCACACAGTTGAAATGTTACAATTCAATGCTCATAAATTAGAACCCAGATCCCAAAATATGTCAAAACGCCAAAGAAAGAAAGGAAGAACAAACCCGACGATCCAAACAACAACGCCAACAATGGAGATAAGGAGAGATAGAAAGGCAAAGGGAAGGCCCAGAAGGAATCCCCGTGGCCTGCAATCTTCACAACACATGATTTTTGCTTCCTTTTTTTATTTTCACCTTTATTTGTCTGATACAAAGTGTCTTCTTTTTCTTTTCTTTACCTTTGTTTGTTCTGAAATCTGAATCTGATTTAGATTTTAGAGTGTAAGTGAAGCGACAGAGAAAGGGTTTAGTTAGATTAGATGTGCTTGGATTTGCTTTGGACTGAATTATTGATGACAGACGACAGTCACAGTCACGGAGTAGGAAAGTCTAGTGAGTACTGAGTAGGGCCTTGAAATAAATACCAGATAAAAAGGGCGAGAGACACGTCACATTTGGCTAAGGAGACCTTTTTTAGTCAATGGATATGATTTCTCCTCTTCAAGAGTTCAATCATAAGTTTGTGCAAAAAAAGAGTTTAAACAACATAAGTAGATACAGCAAATGCCTTTTGGTCAATGGATACGATTTACCCTTTTTAAAAAATAAAAATAAATATATATATATATATGAGGCCTATTTTTTAGTCATATATTTTCTTCAAGTTCGTCATTCTCATGGAATCTGGTTGGAGAGTAACTATTACTTTTATAGAGCCTTTGGTTATTATTAAGTAATATTAATATATCTGGTTTATGAGAAATGAGATGAGTTATCTTAATACATCCAACATTTCAATATCACTAGTCTTAACTTTCACGTGCGTTGCATGTGGTCGAATGTGTTTAAATAAAAAATATTAAAATAATTAAAATTAATAAAAAATTAAAGAATTAATTGTATTAGAATTATTTTGAAGTAAATTTTAAATTCAACATCAAATAGATATCATGAAACTAATTAGAAGTCAAAGAATTTAATTATTGAAATGTAACAAAATTACATTTGGTTTAAAAGTTTTGAGTGGTTTTGCTTTGACAACAAAGCCAATCATATCTGTAAAGGAAAAAAAATTAGTATTATAAATGATTTTTTTCTACGTAAAATATTAGTAATAAACGAAAAATATATTATACCTATCAAGGCCCCATTGCTATAGTCTTGGACATCTTCCAATTGAACAAAGTGATGCGGTAAAACATCATTGTAACAAAGAGATTGAGCTTCACTAACAATAGTATATTCCGTTAGTGTTAGCTCAACGTTGTTATTGACATTTGGAAATTTCGAGTTTACTTTCTTGACAAGGCCATTCGAAATAATATAGGTATTCATGTTTTGAAAAGTATCTAGCAATTTAAATATTCCATTTTCGAACATAAGGGCTTGTATTCGGGTGCCCTACAAAAATAAATTAATTATTATATGAAATTCAAATTAAAAATAAACTACTAAATTCAAAATAATTGTAAAAGAAATTTACATGTTCATCAACGAAGATCAATTTTATATATTTCCCATCACCTCTGACATTTGAATATTTCTCAATAATTCCTTTACGAATTAGCAATACTTTAATACTCCAATCTTTTTGCGAAACTTCTAAATTTCGGGTATTTGTTAACTTTGAATGAGAAGATATTTTCTGCCAAACATATTAAATAAATTATTAATTAGAAAAAATATATGAAACCAAACAAAACAGAATCCAATAGAATTTAAAAAAAAAAGGATAAGAAAGAAAATTTTTTATCATGGAAAACAGAAACTATAGCAAAAGTATTGCTATAGCAAAACTATAGCAAAAGTATTATATAATTTATAATGGAATTTAATTGGCATGGGAAAGCAAACTATAGCAATAGAAAAAAAAAGAACAAAATAAAATAATGTTACGACATGAGGTATTGGATTTTGATTCACAATAAATATCGTTATTAATAGAGTAATTCAGATGATTTCTTTATGTATCTATCTTATTCTTTGATGAGTGATCAAGAAAGTGGTGGGCCATTAGTTCTTTCATCTTCCGTAAGCTCTGGTCTCGTGAAAGCTGGTAAATGTATGAGAGAGAATATAAGCTTGCTTTTGTTCATTTCAAGAATTTACTTTAAATTTAATTGGAAAACGTAACGAAACATATCTAGATCGTAACGATAGCAATTTCAAGAAGCATATTTTCTAAACCACTGCAAATTAGAATAGATGTAGAATAGTTTGTGAATAGATGGTTTAAATTTAATTATTTAAATTTAATTAAAATCTAATAATTAATAATGGAATAATTTATGGTAAAAAATAATGGAATAATTAAAATATTATTTAGTAATGACAATTTAGAAATATATTTTTTTAAAAAAGGGTATAATCGGAAATATATTTTAAAAAGGGGTAAAATCGGAAAACATAAAGCCCTTATTCGTAATTTTTTATATAGTATAGATAAAGAAAAAAAAACCCAAAAACAGGACCTGCTTGTGTAGTCTGCTAAACTCCAGCAACGGTGTATTGTATAATTTGTCAAATTAAATAGGACGTTGGAAACAAAAAACCAAATTGACTTTCTTATAATTTAATGCGTGATTATATGATACACAGGCGGTGTAAAATTTGGACTCCACAAACGGGTTGTGGAGTTGACACATGTCAATTTTTTAAATTAATTAAGTTTTAAAAATTTCAATCCAGTCCCTAAGGGGCACATGTCACCCTTCAGGACCCGCTTGTGTAGTCTATTAAACTCCACTGACGGTGTATTGTATAATTTGCCTAATTTAATATATGTATTATATAATCTAAAAATTAATAATGGTGTTATAAAACTAATAAGAACGCGAAGAACAATATAGAGAGAATTTCTTATTACTCCAGAGAGAAGTGAATACAGAAATGAGGTGTGTTTACAACTGAACAGAACTAGCTTATTTATAGCTGAAAGTTACAACGGTCAAGATCATCTGAAGAGATAAAATCTAAATCAAATCTTGATTACATAATCAAATAATATCTAAATATAATCTACTTAAATCTTCAGATAATCTCCAAATAATCTTTAGTTGAAATCTTCTGATGATATCTTCTGTTGATAATATTCTCTGGAATATTCTCTCAGTATCCCTTCAAATCTATTCAGATATTCTACAAGATAAAATTCAGTAGATAATTTAGGCTTTGATGTGGTGTGGTTAGTCCACTATTTCATAACACTCCCCCTTGGACTGAACACGACTCTAACAGCCTAATTGAACATATATGTGTTGCCTCGTTAAAAACCTTAAGCCGGAAAAACCCAGTGGGACAAAATCCGGACATAAGGGAAAAAGAGTACAACATTGTCCCTCTAATTTGTCTTCAGGACAATATTAATTTAATGTGTTATAGCTGCCTCGTTAAAAACCTTAAGTCAGTAAAACATAGTGGGATAAAAGCCGAACATAAGGGAAAAAGAGTGCAGCGCACTATAATCGCTTCCCCTGAATTAAAGCAAATTGCCATTTCTGGGCCATCTATTAATTTCTACTTCTAGAGAATTCAACCTTGCATTTTACTAGCTCGCCTCATATACCAAAGCCATAAAGTAATTTCTCATATATTGCTGCTGGCAATAATTTGGTAAATAAAATTGCAAGATTGTTGGCGGAGCGAATCTACTTAACATCAACTTTGTCGACTTTCTTGGAGTTCATGAGTATAAAATTTAGGCGAGATGTTCTTGGTCTAATCACCATTAATGAATTCTCTGAAATACATTAATCCCCCGAAAGTATTGAAGTATGGTACTTCAGGACCAAGCATATCCTCATCGGTTTGTTTAGGACGAAACATGTCCATTTGGGATCAATGGACCTTATAATTTATAACCATAGGGGTGTTTAAAGTATATTATTTGCTTTGTGCTCAAGCTCGTAGACCAAGGCATAATTTTGGTTTTACCCAAATCCTCAAACTCCATTTTCAAATAATTAGCAGTTTAGGATATCTCTTCAGGAGTTTCAAATTATATCGTCAACATAAACTGCTACTATAGCAAATCCAGATTCCGATTTCTTAATAAACACACATGGGTAGATGGGATCTTTTTATACTCTTTCTTAATAAGAACACGCTTAAGTGTTGATACCACATGTGTCTGGATTGCTTCAACCCATATAAAGATCTTTTGCAACTTTTGAGAATAAGTTGCGGGGAGTGTATGCTTCAGACATTTTAAATCCCTCGAGAATTTTCATATAAATATCAGAAGTGAATGCTTCAAGCATATTATCTCCTTTGAACCATAAATATGTCATCACAATGTTCATATAACATGTTTCTAACTTTATAAGGAAAATGAAAGGTAATTGTATTCATCAGAAGTGAATATATTCCATTATAATCAAACCCAGTTCTCTAAGTGAACTCTTGGGCTACAGGTCGGGTTTTATACCTCATGACCTTTCATTTCCAAACAAATACCTTTCAATCCAACGAGTTTGAGTCTAAGGACATTATTCTTTGACAAGGGAAGCCAACTCAACCTTGATTGCTTCCTCTCATTTAGGTCAATCTTGCCTTTGATGAAATATGGTTATAAACTGAGATTCATTATCATCGTTCATAATTTCATGAGCGATTTAGAGAGTGAACGCATCGTCGATGATTATCTCATTACAATGGAAATTCTAGTATTCCCGAGGTCGGTGATCTTTTCATGGGTTTGTACCACTACAGGGGCAATTTGCTCATGAATTTGTACCTCTTCAAGAGCAATATTATTTAGTATTTTGCTCTCTTTATTTTGTGCCATATTAAAGGCAACTCGATTTCCTCGATAAAGACCAATACGCTCTTCTAGAGTAGATTCTAAATTTCTCCCCCTTCTTTTTCGAGGAACTATATCATTTGATCCCATCGGTCTTTCATGCTCCAGGCATGGTCACTTTGATCCATCATGTTCTTCAGGAACATCTATCTTAGCTGGAATATTCATAACTTAAAAATTTGTAACTTTTAACAGTCTGATGAAATAGATTGGGCAAATTGATTGCAATAACTTGCAAATGGATCAAAATTTGCAACTTTCTCATTCATGTATTATTGGGTCTTAATGAGATAGTCTTTTTTCTAAGAGAAAACTTCAGGTTTTTATGCTATCCGTCTTTGGAAGTCTTTGGTTTCCCAAGTAATGGGAGCACGGCCTCAAGATAATCCGCGAATCTTGCGGTAAATAAATCACTCGTCAATGGTTCAAATAACCTAATAATGGACGGTGAATCAAACCCAACATAAATGTCCATATGTCATTGGGGACCCATTTTAATCATTTGTGGTGGTGCTACAGTCACTTGAACAACACAAACAAGAGTGCAAACATGTGAAATGTTCGGCTCATGGCTTAGGACTAATTGAAGGGGAGAAATATTATATGAATGAAAGGGTGTTGAATCTAATATTATATATATCTTAATTATTACTCTTAATAGCGTGGAGCTCAATACGCATATATATCTCCTTCAGGGATACCAAATAAATATTAGCAAAGTATTTAATCATACACCCAAAATGTGCACAATGTCGAGTCAATTCACAGGCTTCTGGCCTTTTTCACTTTATCTATTTTTCGACTCTGTCATACACCAATCAGATTGGATATCTTAGAATTTCTCAATAAGCATATACCTTAAGCAACATATATTCATAATTATTGCCATGCCCTTAAAAGCGACATAATCGTCCATAAATATAGCATATTTGTGTGATATAAGAATTTCAAAAATAGACTGCTTTCTCAGTAACGCCCCGTAGAACCAATTCATACATGGCATTAGGTAGCATACCAAAGTAGTGAGCATCTATTCATCACCTCTCATACGAGTTTGTTAAATAATTTTTATGCTCAAAGCCTCTAGAGGGGCTCATAATAACTTTGTAAGCATGCTTATACCTTTATTATGGTCCATAGTACTAGCCTCTAGGATAGTCCTTTGGAATTATTTCAGTGTGCTCATGGCCTCTATAACGGCCCATTAAAGATTTTTTCAATAACCGTTACGCACTAGCGTAAATTAGCATATCACTTTTCATCTTTGTTATTAGCAAGGCCTTGCGGAGATGCATCTCATCATTAATACAACATTTATCGCTATTTACCATCATTTATAAAATAGATAGATGATTCCGAAATTAATATTTATTGTGACAACTGCAGGTGTCAAACTTCTATTTGGTAATTGGCAATAGTTTTTGTAGTTGGGAAATAATTTTGATATATTTTCCATGTGAACAAGATTCACAAGTGTACTCCTTGGAGAACAAGACTTTTATGTCTGTCAAAGGGTGTCTCCTTATATTTTTGATGATTCTTTGCATCATCATCATGCCTGAATGACTAGGGCATCATACCAAAGTCTGAATATATCATGGTTCAATTTTCAAGGCATAATAGTAACTTTTTTAGGGGGGAAAAACATTCAACCCAGTAAACATATCATAGATGGTCTTCTGCCCCATCTTAAGGTGATACTTAGAAAATCTTTATTTATTTCAATTGTTGTCTGAAGATGTTACCCGTTACGGTGCACATCTTTAGCTAAATAGGTTCTTCCTCGACCTACTGATTAATAATACATCTTCAAGATGTAAAGAAGTGCTATTTGGCAAAATAATTATGGTATTCCCGTAGCCATCCATAATCTTAGCATGACTAGATATAGTATGAACATTTGTTTTACACAATGTTATACTTGAGAATAAGTCTTTGCTACTTAACACTGTATGTGTGGTAGCACTATCAAGCAAGCATATAATATGCTTTTTTCTCAATATTTTCCATTTGTACTTAAATTGACAACTTCCCATGTCAAATGGCATATAAATTTTTATCTAATTACACCAGGTAAATTCCCAGGAAAGAATGGAGGAGTCACAAACGGTCCCACTTAAAATCCACACTTCTTAGACAGAATTTTCCTAGACATGTAATTGATAGCACATCGGTCTAGCATGACAACTCCAGGTGTCTAATCAAAAGTATTTATCAATACATTAGGAATAGCCTATGACAACTTCGGGTGTCAAAGTATTATTTGTAACTTAAGGTAAAAATGTTCTAATAATCTCAACCATAGTATGACAACTTACGGTATCAAAAAATAATTTACCATAGTAAATAAGTAATGTTAATTATGACAGCTTCTGGTGTCAAAAATAAATTAATCGTGGTAATTCAAAGGTGACAATTTCTGGTGTCAACAGTAATTATAATTTACCGGGGTGACACTTCTGATGTCAAAGGTAATTTTAATTTACCAAAATGACAACTTCTGGTGTCAAAGGTAATTTTCAATATTATTTACTATAAAAGTAAAAACATAACAATATAAAAAACTTTAGAAAATAAAAACTAGAGATTGCAAGATCAAACCTAAACAAAAGATCGAAGCTTCGCGTTGCTAGCTAGAGCTTTCTTACTGATAACGTGTTATAAAACTAATAAGAACGCGAAAAACAATATAGAGAGAATAAGAGAGAATTTCTTATTACTCCAGAGAGAAGTGAATACAGAAATGATGTGTGTTTACAACTGAACAAAACTAGCATATTTATAGCTGAAAGTTACAACGGTCAAGATCATCTGAAGAGATAAAATCTAAATCAAATCTTAATTACATAATCAAATAATATCTAAATATAATCTACTTAAATCTTTAGATAATCTCCAAATAATCTTCAGTTGAAATCTTCTGATGATAATATTCTCTGGAATATTCTCTCAGTATCCCTTCAAATCTATTCAGATATTTTACATGATAAAACCCAGTAGATAATTTAGGCTTTGATGTGATATGGTTAGTCCACTAGTTCATAAATTTATGATTAAAAAATGGAATAATTAAAATATTATTTAGTAATGACAATTTAGAAATATGTTTTTTAAAAAAAGGGTACAATTGAAAATATGTTTTAAAAATAAGGGTACAATCGAAAAACATAAAATTTCCCTTTATTCATACTTTTATATATAGTATAGATTTTATTTATTATCTAGATATATTTATGAATAGCACAAAAATAAATCTACTCCTAAGAATTTATATGAATCTTCAGTAAAATATTCTCGATATTTCTGAACATATATTCTCAATATATTGGTATTCTAGTCAAAGTGTTGGACTTTATATACAAAAATTATAGAATCCTAAGTAATAAAGGGACACAACTCCGGCCAAAAAAAAAAAGGGGACATAACAATTCCTTTGTGCCAACTGCCAAAGAGAAAAAGGGGACATAACAATTCCTTTGTGCCAACTGCCAAAGAGAAAAAGGGGACATTACATTCCATACTTTAAGAAGCCTAATTCCAATCGAACGGAACTGCTTCATCCCAAACCCAGTACTTAGCATAGAGAAATGCACACAGGATAGCGCATCAACAATCACATATAAGTCATTGAGATGGTCTAATCAAATTCGAATTTTCACTCTCCATGGAGACGATACAAGCAAGCCTATCATAAACCTGTATTCAAATTTGAAGGAAGTCAAATTATGCTTTTCCAGAAAAAAAAAAAGGTTCATATTTCAAGGGTACGATACTGCCTAACCTACCTCAGAAAGCTGCTGACTTTTGTTTTGATTCTCATCTGTATCTTGTATACTCATTGATGATGAGTCATACCTAGATAGCATGTCAGACAAGTTAGTTATAGACAACCAAGTCCATGGATGTAATGCCAGAATCAAAATTTTGGTGTTGTCGGTTCTAGTTGGTTGTACGGAGAACTTAATTTATGAGCCTAAGAATATCTAGACATAGATGAAGATAAAATGGCCTTCTCACAATGCTACTTACCATTCTCTTGGAATGCCAGCTTCCTCTCGAGCTGAGTGGTTAAATGGTCCTTTCAACTCCAAATCATATTCTTTTAGTAACTCTACATAAAACACACAAAGAAATTCTACATAAGAATTTGCATACCATGAATGGAATTGATTCGAACCTGTCTTGAAGTGACAAAATGCTACACTAAACCTTTAAATGTGGAGCATGGGGCACGATTCATTTGACGACAGACAGAGATAAACCAGTAAACACCAACAGCTACATGTGCAATTTCCTCTTCAGCAATCCTAGCAACAATGTGAGATGTCCTGTGATCCCCAAAGCCAACCATTTTTTGCACCAGGCGTGGCCCAGCATCAAGACCCCTAGCCTCCTACAATCATAAAATTAAGTATAAATTTTCAAAACAAATTAAAACGAAACAATTTGCATTATATATGTAGATATAAATATCAATTAAAAGGTATATTGAAGGAAGAATGAAACAGATGAACTGCAGGTATTAGTATTCCCTAAATGTTAAATAAACAAGTACCAGATTTGATAAGATCAGTGACTCGTTGACTTTAGAAACAAGTTATCATTCCATTGGCACTGATACAAGAATCTCAAAGAAAATGGCAAGCCCACTTAAAGAAATAGAGTCTGAAAATAATGATGACAGAACCATAAACTCTAGAAACAGAAAAATCAAGCCTAGAGAACTGGAACTCAGACTCTGAAAGCAATTTTAATACAGATGAATTGAAATGTTAAATTTAAACTTAAAGAAATGCAACCACAAATACCCTTTACCAATTGTTAAAACATTTTATTTTTTAACACTGACCAAGATTAGATTACAAATAGTTCTCTAGGAACTCCTCAAGAATAGCTTCAACCTATTGAGGCATCAGACTGGACATGGAAACATGCATTTCTACAAACTTAAACACTGAATTAAGCAAGTATCATGAAAGATTTCCATATGAAGTGTCCTCAACTAAAAGCCAGTGCTATGTGCATCTCAAACTGTAATAAATCTAATTTGCTAACCCCAGCATGATTTTTGACAGTACATTAAGTGAAGATTGTTGGATAGGTCTGAGCCATGGAAACTTTAAAAAGAGGATGTTATGGTAAAATGGAACATTACATTCATATTCCCCATCCCCAAGCGGGAAGGGAGAGGGGAAGAGTTACTAAAGTTTTCAAGCTTGTTCCACTTGTGCAGAAGTTTTAAGCTGTAAACAGTAACTAGACAAAAATCAATTCAACCCAACGCAAAAGGTCCTATTCATACATTAAGATGATAGAATTTGCTAAAATCTATTGGCAGCCTCCTAAATCCTAATGCAAATATTTTTATCAATGTAACAACTTTTCAGTTGGAAGAATAATTTATGTAATATTGGACAAAAACAAAAGACAGGAGCTGAGAATTGTGTTATTCGAGTGTTTGAGTAGAAGGAAAAGGACTTAAAGCTGCAGGTTTTACAATTACCATCTTCAGCACTTGCATCTTAACACAGAAAAGAAGTAAATGTTTCCTTTCACAAAACCATAGAATTCATTCATAAAAGAAAAGTGCTTCTGTTAAGTATAAAACGTTGGCCAGAGTAACAGATCACCTGTACTAATGGAATGGCAGCCAAACGTCCAGCAACACTATCTGATGATTTCTCACACTCTCTCCAAAGTAAGTTATGAGCAGGCATATCTCCATAACTAGTTAGAGGACAAAAAGTTGAAATGAAGTGACATAAGAAGAATATATATTAAAAATAATAAAAAAAAGGTGAGCCTATATCCACACATATTTTGGTTTCTTCAAGGCATATATCAATTATCATATAAACAGTGGGAAAAAAACATATTTTTGGATACTTAACATGGTAAACCTCAAATGCTCTAATTAATGGGTAGTCATAAAATCAACAAATTCGCACACTAAAAAAGCATAAAATTCTGCTTACTTAAATCCAATCTCAGCAAGTCTCTGCGAGCACCAAGCAAAATGACGGCTCTCATCATCAGCAACGTGAGCAAAGTCGGAAAAGAATTGTTCCCCAAGAACATCACTCAAGGGTGAAAAGCGAACAACAGTGTCCCATGCCAAATCAATTGCATTGAGCTCCACATGAGCAAGGTTGTGAAGCATGAAAGCATTAAGAGGCAGGCCAGACTTGTTGGGCGCCGGAATCTCCTTTGGAGAAACCTAGAATTCACAAACAAAAGTGGTCATTTTTTTCATAGTAATTGAAACTTGAAAGATAATAGGGCAAGCAACACCCAAATGGATAATTAATTTCTTTCAACCACTAAAGTCCTCCGTTCTCCAACTAGAAAACAGAAAGAATTACTAATAAACACAAAAGTTGAATGAAATAGAAACCTTGAATAATTGAACACAGTTATTTTCAAATTATCACTAGGACCCACAATTGTTTGAAATCATCCATCTCCATCATCAGTTAAACAAGAAAACATACATGCAACAAATCTGATTGAACAAGTGATGAATAAACCGCAAAAGGCGGAGAAATAGAAAACAAACCAATAGAGGGGTGGGAGGGCGAGCAGGACGAGGAGGAGGATGACAGATTCCAATGGGCAGATTCTGATTGCGCCACCTGGAGAAAGCCAAATGAGAGAGCTTGGATTTGGTAAGAGGGTCAGGGGTCGAGAGAACCAGAGCGCCAAGCTCCGCAAGAGAGGAGCCACAAGCCTCCACCTCCACCTCCAGCGGGGTCTCAGTGTCTTTTAAAGGCGGTTGAGCGCCATTGGGTCCCCAAAACCTCTCCTCGTTCAGAGGGCTCTCTCTCCAGCTCTGGAGACCAGACCATGTAGAGAATAATTGGCAAGAAAATGAAGATGAAGAAGAAGAAGAAAGTAGCTTGACATTGTGACAATGTGTAGCAAGAGATGAGAACCTCAGCTTCAGCATTGTCCTAATCGTAATCGTGTAAATTGCGGTTTTCCTTTCCTTGTTGAAATTTTTATTTACTACTATACTACTTACTCCCTTTATACCTTTTTATAAGTCCCATTTTAGAAAGCTTTTTTTGTCCCAAAATATAAGTCCTTTCTAAACCCAATACATATTTAAAAGTTATTAATAACTAGCCTTGGAAATAGTAAGGTAGTTAAGAAAGTGAGAAGGATGAGAGAAAATGAGTAGAAGAAAGAAAATAACTAACTACCTTTTTATAAGTCCCCTTTTAGAAAGCTTTTTTTGTCCCAAAATATAAGTCCTTTCTAAACCCAATACATATTTAAAAGTTATTAATAACTAGCCTTGGAAATAATAAGGTAGTTAAGAAAGTGAGAAGGATGAGAAAGAATGAGTAGAAGAAAGAAAATAACTAACTTTACAGAGGGAATATAGTTAAAAAGGACTTATATAATGGGACAGAGGAAGTATATCGTATTTTGTAGGTTTATCGGATTTTGTGGGTCTTGGCCTCGGGCCTCCCTCAAGGCTTCCATTTCAAATTCAAAGGGTTTCTATTTCTTTTCTTTTACTTGGTGTAAAAGGCTTCCATTTCAAATTCAATAACCACAAAAAATACATATGGGAATGGGATGATATACTCGAATTCATCTGCCAACAACCAATTCTAAACACAACTACTAATAGAAAGACATTTTAAGAGAGATTATTTCATCTGAAGCAATAATGACTTCATCAACTAGAATTACAATGCTATTTTCTGTATATAACATCAAAAGAATCCTGAATCTGCCGAGACATGATAAAACCCAAAACGAAAAGAAAAAAAGAGCCCCTGAAACTAGGATGAGTAGCAGTAGTTAGCAATGTACACGTGCTACGCGAAACAAACCCGACTTATGTTTTCCTAATCATCATCACATTCTACCAAATATTATACAGATAATAGTCCACATCTAGAGTGCTGCTGCTGCCGCCTAGTTTACGAATGGCAGAAACAGACCCACTCTGCAGTGGCTAAATGGCTGGAACCCTTCCGAAGCTCCAAAAAGTTCACCACTATACACCAAATTCTACCTTAAAATCACAAAAGAGAATCTGCAAAGCTTCAGGATCACAATGGATCAGCACCTACTCTACTTTCTTAGATCTGCCCCTGGAAACATAGAAAAAAAAAATATATATCACATTAGCAATAAGTACTAGTACTGAACTAAATAAAAATTTAGGGTTGTCAACCAGAATGTCATGAATGGCTGTAGAAAATTGTCAAAAGTAGCTTCGAGTACTAATATCACAGATTCAAGTTGAGGAAAGCATTTGATCTATCTCTTGTACTATCCAAGTAAAACATCTTTTGACAAAACACGCATTTTTCCAAAGGAACCAGTAAGCCCCAAATTGCACATACAAGGTTTCATGTTTATATTCAAACAAAATATTAGTACATCAAAGAAGCCACATCGATAGACAGCAGGACTTTTAAAGAAACATCGTAAATATAATTTAGCATACAGAAAATAGAAAAGGGAAGAGCAATATTTGAAGCATCAGAATTTTTTTTTTTTCTTTGAGAGAAGCAGCACAACCAATTCAGTTACATAAGAGTAACAGAATAACATGGAGTAACCCTAAGGCCAATAGAAACAACACAGTTATTATCACCACCATAAGAGTACCTATAGAGAAACAGTACAAGTACAACCAATTCAGCTACATAAATGAACTATATGTTTATTGCAACTCTATGCCTTCCAAGTTCAAACCAAAATTTATAACAACAATCAGAGGAAGGTTTCATTTTAGAATATTATATGAATTTTAAGAACATTTCCTTGTTTGGACAAGTGTAACACTAGTCAATAACATGGAGTAATCGTAAGGCCTAAACATCAACAAGTTACAACTGAAGAAACAAGGAAAAAAAAAGAGAGAGAGAGAAAGCAGACCATCATTAAGATACAGAAATTTAAAAATGAGCATAGGAGTATATATTCTAAAAAAGCAATCAATCTCGCTTCTCGTTAACTAACAGATGGAAAGAACATCTTGCTCCCATAAGAGGAACAAGATTATACTAATGGCAATGATGAATCTCATTGATTTTATCCGAATGGTGGATGATTAGACATTCAGACTACTTTCCACCACTTTTTGTATTCCACAAGAAACATAATGACATACTTATAACATTCCATATTTTTGCATTTGCATGGATTGTAATTTAATGCGCTATACGTATGGACCATGTGAACGTTTCACAAAGATGGGTATCTCAAACAGATATACTATATATATATATAAAAGTTGCTAAAAATCAGATAAACCGTTAAAGCTAAACGTAGTCAGAAGAACAGAGGGGTATCCACCACCGGATCAGATTAAAATTTTCACATAATAATCATCAGTAGTGAGTATTTACATTAAATAGACAGACAAATATTAAAGTGGCAGAGAGCACTTAAGATAAGAGTGGTTCTTCATAATAGATTAATAGTATTTGCCTTTCATTGGGGAGGGCGGAAAGATGCACAACTAATTTCTTCCTGGTGCTTAACTTAAAAATTTATCATCACAGAAGTACTTGGTATTGCAACCTTATTTCTCTTGAATTATCATCATATATCTATTCCAGGTACACACAAAAGAATACCAAAATAAGAAATTTAGATTTAAAAGGGGTACATAAGCATGCAACCATAAATCTGTAATAACAAAAGAGACCAGAAGAATTAAATCAGCAATTTTCCTTATATTCATTAAAAGGAAGCTGATTGGAAAGCAGCAAAAGCTGAACTCCCATGAACCGTAGTAAATAGTTTTATATTTCATAAACCAATACAAATTAATAAACTACCAAAAATTCAAGTATAAGACCAATTTTTTCATCACTAACTTGATGTTTTCTCTCCACCCCTAGTTGAATGATTCCAAATAGATCAGAAGAACTAAAGCATAGTCATCCAAAGCTAAAACTATAAGCCTTCATCTCATCAATTCACATTAATTGCTTGGACATCCAAGGTCCATGATTGTTTTACTTCTTTTTTTCCTACATGTGAAAGCCCATTGATTTATATAACTAACTCTCCCGATCTTACTAACCACACTCCTCCATCATTTGAACCTGAGACCTCAACTCATCCAAATTTTAATTCAAGTTATAATGTGCTCACTTACACAGAGATAACTCCATGCAAGAATATCCCCACCATCATTCACATTAAGTGTCATCACTAACCATCAACCATACAATTCATTAGCATCACAAAATTTTTTAAGGAAAAAATGTACACAATTCTACAGCGAAAGATGCTGAATGCAAATGCGTATATATGGCTTTGAAAGTATTACATAACAGAAAAGATCTAAAGCACGTATTAAATACTAAATCTTTCTAAGCTACAATAATATTTCATCCTACCTGAATTCAAAACATTCAAGACCTTGGCGAATGTCCAGCATCAGACCCGGAAGCCGAGGAACTTTCGCTATCAGAGTCTGCAGCAAACATTACATAGGTTAGGACGTAACTGAGAAAGTAGCATAAAAATAAAATCACAGAGAAATAAAATGCTGTACCACTTGAAGAAGAACCAGAATCACTGCTAGAACTACTTGAACTACTTGACCTACTAGCATTATGTCCTTGTTTTTCAACTTCAACAGGTGGTGAAGCGGACACCTTCTGCTTATCTGTGCATATATGTATATAGGTTTTAGTCATCAGTCCAATCAAGCATGCAGAAATCAAAGCACCGTTATTTACCATAACAAGAAAACTTACTAGTTGTGGCTTCTTTAGGTACTTCCACTAACACAGGAGCTGCAGTGGCCTGCAACTAAAACATAACATAAGCATGAATTTCGCGACTCTGGGAAAAGATAACAGAAGAAACTAAGACAGCAAGCTTTTTACCTTCTCCGGTACAATCTGCTCAGCTTCTGCTCTGGCCTGAATAGCAAGCTCAGCTTTTCGCTTGTTTTTGCTTAAACTTTTCTTATAGTTGGTAACAAATCTATCAAGCTCCCAGAGAGTTTCAGTATCCACACTGTCAATGTCCACTTCTATTTCATCATCATGTTGAAAGAGAGACGAATTTCTTTTCTTAATGATTTGTACAATGTTATCCAGCTTCTCTGAAGGCAAACTTTGAAGGTTAGTGCTAAGTTTCTGCTTCTCCTCATAAGTCATGTCCCTCTTATATGGATCTTTTGCCTTAGGCTTTCTGGGGGCAGGGGTCCTACCAGAAGGAGTAGTAGCAATGACTTGCGGTATAGGTTCGAAAGGGCGTATCATCGACTCTGATCTATCCAAGATCCTTCTCATATCAAGTGGAGGTGGTAGCATCGGATGTGCCTTTCTTGCCATTGGCGTAGGAAGATTTACTTCATATTCTATTGCAAGTCTCATCTCTCTAATGTAATCTGCCTCTATAACAGCCCATTTATCCTCAAATATCTTTGATAACTGCTCGGCCATTACATGAACATCTTGACCCTTAGGATTGTATGTCATAGCATTGCGAAATGTCAGTCTCACATCCTCTGCAAACTCTCTAGGTGACTTGTACCAGTTCTTGTTCAGCCTCGATTTCACAGAACCCAAATCCATGGGATGCTTAATGATGCTATAGTAATCGTGCAATCCCAAACCTTTGACATCAACAGGAGCATTAAAGACCCAACCATGCTTATGCTTCATTAGTCTTTCAAGCAAAGAACTACAACTCTTAAAGAATTTGTTACCCGAACCAAAACCATGAGTGAATTCACCTCCTTGCTTCTTCCCGTTCGCTTTCGACTTTTTGTTACTCTCTGCAGGTGGAAACTTATCTTTTGCAAGCAAAAACTCAGAATTACGATAAAACTGATTTGCCTTGGGTGTTCTCTTCTCCTTCTCCAAATTTTCATTGCCCTGGCTATTTTCCAAGACAGAAATACTCAACTGGTTCAGAGGCCTTGATTGCCTAACAGGCTCATGAGGAATACCCACTGAAGCCACCTCTGATTGAACCCTCGTCAGTCCATAGTCCACAGTGTTATTCAATGGAAAACGCGAATTATTAAACCCACGGATTTGTCCCTCTTTGGCTTCAATCTTTTTCACCAAAGTCCTCACCAAATCGAGCTCACTCTCCAGCTTCTGTCTCAGCTCCCGCATCTCTTGCTTCGACCTTGAAGCTAGATTTATCTTTACTGGGTTCTCTGAATTGGGGTTAAGTGCTCCATTGCCAGCCACAACCTGCTGCTTGTTAAGCCTCAAAGTGTCATCAGAAAGTGCAGTATCTACCAATGGATCAGAATGTTGCAGGGCAGAATTCCCATCCTCCAAAGGTTGAGCAGAATTCCCATCCTCCAAAGGCCGAGCCGAATTCTCATCCTCCAAGGGCAGAGGCTGTTCTGGTGCTACAGCAGAGGCAGCATCCTTGTGGTTTTGGTTGGTGGCCGTATTCTTGTTAGTGGTGTCGTCGTTATTCTTCTCACTAGCGTTGCCCTCGTCATTTGCAGCGGCACCAGCCGTTGGTGTGACAGTGGTATTGTTTGAAGCAGTGTTGTTGGTGTTGACGTTCTCGTTGTTGTTCTTGTTGTCGCTGCTGTTGGCGTTGGTGTTGGTAGCAGTGGTGTTGAGAAGATTGTTTTTCTTGGGACCCTTGAACGCTTTCCTAGTATAAACCTTGCTCTCCGTGTACCTCTGCTTTTCTCTTGGAGCATCTTTCCCCTCTTCAACTGCTGTCCCCGAAGCCATACATATATATTAGGGCTTAAAACCCTAATTTTCCCTTCCCAATCTCCAAACCAACAATTCGCCTCCTCCTACCAAATTAAAATTAGGGTTTTACTACCTCCGCACCAAAACCCTAATTTCACCTTGCCAAATCCAAACCAAACTTGAGTTCCCCCAAGTCTTAACCACCAAAGTCCAACGAAAGACGCAACTATTCCAGAAATCCCAAAACGGAAACCCTCTTTCCTCCTCGATCTACAAAATTAAACATATTCACCGTCTAAATTCATAAAACATATGAAAGAAACAAAGAAAAAGAGATCTTTCTCGAGAGAATTTCAGCTCCTTACCTCACCTTTTGGTTGTTCGATTTCAGATCTTCTTCAGAGTCTCTCTCTCTCTCTACACCACTCTTTTTCTCTCTCTAAGAAGCGCTGTTATTTTTCTTCAGTCGTATTTTTTTTTTCTCTCTCTATCCTTATCTTACAGGTGTACGGTGTGGAGAACCCTCGTGGGTTTAAACGACTGGGGAAAAGCGTGTGGGTGCATCAAAAGAGCCGTGCTAGGGAAGTATCATAGCGGGGATAAGGAGTGTTTAAATTACGCTGCTTCAATCGCGTGTATGTCACGAACCAATTGGAAGGTAGGATGTTGGGGAGCGTGAATGCAACGTCAACTTCGGATTCCAAGCTTTGATTGTGGCGCATAACTTTGATTGTGGGGTGTCGTTGATTTTTCCCAAGCGGAGAAATGGAGCGTGTTGTTTAGCTGGGGTATTTTATGAGTAAGGATCCGGCGGCTTCGCACGCCGGTAGCTGGGTCAGGACTACATGTAAACTGGTTTGCTTTGCAATAAACATAAACTCGTTTTTCACTTTTTTCAGTTTTTGTTTGAATTGAAGGATGCCAAAAAAATTGTCAAATATTCAATTTGATCCTAAAACTTTCAAATTTGTTCAATTTCAATCCAAACCTTTTAAGTGTAACATTTCTGGCCTCTACCTCGAGCCTTCCACCTTTTCATTTAACCAATTGCTTAAAACCTCTACTTCTTCCTATTTGAAATCTGACCAAAAAAAAGTTTCAATTTGAAAATCCATAATTGATGCTAGCCTGGAGATATCATAGAGTCATATGGGAGGCTGATGTTAGAGTAGTCTTTAACTTTTGGTTGCTTTGCCATGTATTGGTTTTCATCCACTGATGCCCTTCAGGATTGGGATTGTGCTTTGTTAACCAATTTTTTTTTTTTTAAAATAATGAAATACATCCATTAGGTACGTAAATTAGTGAGCAATGGAAAAAATTGATGAGTTCCTTTGATAAATCGGGTTTTTGGTAAGTCATTTTTTTGGCTAATTGTTCAAATAAGGGTTTAATGTTGTCAAAATACTCAAATAAGGACCCGATCTTTTAATTTGACCAAATAAGGGCCTAACATTATTGAAAAGGCTCAAATAAGGACCCGATCTTTTAATATGGTCAAATAAGGGCCTAAGTTATCAAAAATGCTCAAATAAGGGTCTAACGTTATCGAAAATGCTCAAATAAGGGCCTGGTGTCAGTTTGGATGACGCGTGAGATAGGCCCTTATTTGAGCATTTTGACAAACGTTAGGCCCTTATTTGGCCAAATTCAATGATCGAGCCCTTATTTGAGCATTTTGGCAAACGTTAGGCCCTTATTTGGCCAAATTAAAAGATCAGGCCCTTATTTGAGCATTTTATCAAACGTTAAGCCCTTATTTGAACAATTAGCCCATTTTTTTGATAGGTTTTGTTGAGTGAGGTATGGGCTCAACCTTCTTAAATCTAGAGGATTAGGAGAGTATTCAATTGAAACCAAGATGAGAATTGACTTTAGAATAGAAAAACGAACAAATCTGGAAGTATTAGAGGCCATTGGAAACTCCGGCACGGTGGAAGGCGGTGGAGGTAGGTTCCAGTTGTAAACACATGGTTTTTAGGCCTAAATCCTTTAACTTATGTTAATTCGTCTCTATTGTTGCACTTAGGAGGCATTCAGTTCAATTCCTAATTTTCTAGGACCTTTAGATAAATTATTAAATTATTTTGTTCCATTGCATTCGACATAATTCATTACATGACATTCTACATAATTCTCATTACATTGCATTCTGAATCATTCAGTTTTGCATTAGCAATGGTCCTCTTCAATCATCTCAAAGCCATTCTAAATAATAGCTTGATGAAATCTAAGATACCACTGCCCAGATGATTGCTTTAGGCCATAAATAGATCACTTAAGCTTGCAGACTTTGCGCTCTTGACCTTTTGCCACAAAGCCCTCAGGTTGATCCATGTAGATCTCCTCATCTAGCTATCCCTTGAGAAATGCAGTTTTGACATCCATCTGGTAAAGTTCCAAGTCAAAGTTTGCAACTATGGCTAGAATCAAACGAATTGAGGCAAACCTCACTACTGATGAGAAGGTTTCCTCATAGTCCACACCTTCTTGTTGTGTGTACCATTTAGCTATTAGCTGAGCCTTGTATATTTCAATGGAACCATCTGCCTTGCGTTTAACTTTGAGAACCCATTTGTTCCCTATAGTCTTACACCTACGTGGTAGGTCAACCAAGTCCCAAACATGGTTAGTCCTCATGGACTCCATTTCATCATTCATTGCATTAGTTCATTCTTGAACAACAGGGGAAGATAGAGCCTTTTTGAATGTTTTAGGCTCATGATCGAGCTAAAATTATGCATATTTTTATAGCTATTTTTATATACTATTTGCCACTTTTATATATGTTTTTACCCTATTTTGCAAGTATTTGTGTTTTTAGGTCTTGAAGACAAGAAAAGTGAAAACTTATTATTTTTCACTCTTTTTGGAGCTATTTTGGAGACTTTTTACTCAACTATGGATTTGTAGATTCAAAGTTCGTATTTGAAGATTTCTTGAAGATATTTTGAAGATTTGAAGACAATTGAAGAATTAATTCAAGAAGTAAGAACTAAAGATTTGAAGTTTATTTGCAAAGGATTGAAGCCAAGCCTAGAAGAAGCCCAGAAGTTAAGGATTTTTGGATAATTTATATGGGATAATACTTAGCCCATATAAGTCAACAATTGGAGTTAAAATCCCAATTTGTGGGCTTAATATCCAAAGGAATATCCAAATCCCGCAATTTCCTGCAGATTTGCGATTTAATCACGGTTTCAACGCAGTCTCGGTAGAAAGGCATAACTTTCTGCTTAGATATCCGTTTTGAACCCATGAGTAGCCGTTGAAAAGCTAATTCCAAGCTCTACAACTTTCCTTTGAAGTCCAAAGCCCAGTTCTGCCATAGTCAAGCCCAAATCTGCCGTTGAAGTTTCTGCAGAAATCCAGAAAATTCCAGAATCCTATTTTGACTTGGATTCTACTCTAGGAAGACATCTAATCCAACTTAGAGACCAAGTAAGCCCCTAGAACCGTCCTAGTCCTTTCCTAAGTCTAATAGGAGTCCTTAGGTTATTCCTCCACTATAAATAGCCACCTCCTGTATCACAAATACCACACACATCATAGATACACTTAATTCTCTTTTTCTACCTTTCTTTACTTTAGTTTTTCTCTAGTTTTTAGGTAGGGGAGTCGACACCCTCTCTAACCATAGAGGGGTGCGACAAACCTAGGTTTTCAAGGAGGAGAAATCGTTCCTCTCTAGTCCTGTAAGTATTCTTATGCCTCTCATGGATTTTCTTAAGTCCATGAATAGCTAAACCCTTAATACTTCTAATCCTTTGGTGAATTCAATCAATTGATTATGGTGAGATTTCTATACTTATCATTTTGTGTTAAGTTCTTGATGATAGTAGGCAAAACCCTGTTTTATTTTATGATCTTAAATCTTATTGATTTATATGGCCACTAATGACGTAATTGGATAGATTTACTACTAGTCAAATAAGGATTGAGCCCCGAGTTTGATTTATGGTAGCAAATCAGGTTTGTTTGATCGCTGCCTGATGGGCGTTTGTCTATCGGAGGGCGAGAAGTTTCTCTTCGTATGGTTCTACTTGTAGGCATGTGTGTAAAATTAATTGTTCTTAATGCTTTGTTCTCAAGCAATCTTTAAGCCCTGAGAAAGTAATCGATTGCTGATGGAATAAAAGGGATAACAACAGCTTTGATCGGCCTCTTATCTAATATACATGTTGGAATTCCTATACCAGTTGTCAGTCAAGAATAAGATGCCAAATTCACCTTTTAAATCAATGATCCATAGTTAATCTGATTGAATCATACGATCGGAGAAGAAGTATGCTTTATAATTATTGTTTGCTTTATAAATTGCCATATATTTAGATCTAGATTTAATTTACTTTGCTTTGTTTTTAGTTTAATTGCTTTCTTTATAATTGTTATAATTAATCCCCTGTTTTCTAATTGATTTTTGGAAAAGATATATTCTTTGGAAAAGACCTTCACAATTATAACCTTTCTCTCTGGGATTCGACCCCTACTTGCCCTAGCTAGTTTAGTTAGTTTTTGTGGGGATTATTTTTATGATTGTTAAACGACCGATCATAAATTTTGACGCTGTTGCCGGGGAAGGGAAGTGAAGTGAGATTTTGTTTTTCCGTTTTTTCTAAAAAAAAAAAATTTGCGATAAAAAATTTTTTAATTAGGGTTAGCGTCGAAAAAAAATTATTTTCTGTTTTTGCTTTTTAATTTTTGTTTAAGAACTGTTACTGCTAATTTTTCATTTTAGTTTTGTTCTTGATTTTTCTAGAAAGTTGCATGCCAAAGACAAGAAGTTGTGGTGTTGAAGGTTTAGAATTCAATCCTGAGCCTGAAAGAACACTATTTCAATTAAACGGTACCTCCTAGAGAGAATGTTAGTGCAATTTCTTTAAGGAGTGGAAAAGAGTTGAAAGAACCCTATCCAAACCTTGCCGCACAACAACAAGACAAAGGAGACCCGAGCTACACCAAAGAAGATTTGCAAATACCTATCAAAGAAATCAAGATTGAAGATGAACCCAATAACATAGAAGCTGCGCCGATTGAAGATTCCAATAAGGAGAATGTCGCAATCAAGCCTAAGGATCGAACCGATTCCAACCTAATTCCTTTCCAATCAATATTGAAGAAGTCAAAGAAAGAAAATGATGATCAAGATATTTTGGAGATCCTTCGAAAAATTGAGGTCAACATCCCATTTCTTGATGCCATTCAACAAATTCCGAATTATGCAAAGTTCCTCAAGCAACTTTGTACCAACAAGAAAAGGTTACAAGGTAAGGTAAGTGCTGGAGCTAATGTCTCTGCTATGCTTCAAAAGAGTTTACCTCATAAGTGCAAAGATCCAGGTACGTTTTCTATTACTTGTTCTATTGGAAGAAGAATTATAGAGAATGCGATGCTTGATTTAGGTGCCTCTTTAAGTGTGATACCTTAGTCTTTTTACAAATCTTTAAATCTTGGTTCTTTGAAGAATACTGATGTTATTTTGCAATTAGCTGACGGATCCTTGGTTTATCCCAAAGGTGTTTTAGAGAATATCTTAATTAAAGTTGAGCACTTGATTTTTCCTATTGATATATTCATTATGGATATGGAGTACGAAAGATCAATGTCCTCTTTTATTAGGAAGACCTTTTCTCAAAACTTCTCATACCAAGATTGATGTATTCAATGGTTCATTGACTATGGAATTCGATGGTGAAGTCATCCACCCTAGAATTTCATCTCAAGTGCCTTTGAAGTCTAACAATTTTGTTTATATTATAAGTTCTAACTGTGTTAAGAAAGGATCCATTGAAGATTCTTCATCAACATCACCTGCTCAAATTTCCAAAGGAAGACAAAGAATTGCCGCTTTTCAACAACAAAAGGATGAAAATTTCTACCGAGCATGGGACAGATTTAAGATGCTTTGCGCCAACTGCCCTCACTGTGGCATATCATAACAACTTTTGATTACCTATTTCTATGAAGGATTAGGAGTAGATGATCAAATTCTTGTTGATAGCATCGATGATATTCCCCTGTTTAATAGAACTCCTGATGCCGCATATGAAGCATTGGAAGCTTTGTCTAAAGCAATTAAGCCCCCTAGCTTTAGAGAGAAGAAAGATCGAGCAAAAGAAGCCAAGAAGGAGCAAGAAGTCAACAACAAAGAAGTTCAACTATCCCTGAAGATCAACCGACCAGGCCATTCAACTGAGAAACAAGATATAGATCTTAAACATAGAACTAAAGTTGGAAGCATTCTTCAACGCAAAGGAGAAAGTTTTCCCAAATTTTGGCAAAGGTTTAAGAAGCAATGTGCTGATAATCCTCAACATGGTTATGATCAAAGAAGATTGGCTCAACACTTCTATCAAGGATTAAGAGCTTCTGATCGATTGGTTGTCGACACTCTTATCTACATTCCCCTGTTCGATCATAGCACTGCTGACATATATGAGGTATTGGAGAATTTTGCCCAGATGTTAACCAATGTACCGAAGGAAGCTGCTCAAGGATTTAGCCCGGCCAATTCCGTGCCGCACAAGCCAGTATGCCCAGCTACAGCCCAACCATCAATGTCCCATGGCCGGCCAACACAATCTACCACCGCGCCAGCCCGTGTGACGATACCGGCCAGTGCCGCGCAACCCATGTCGCCTACCCGGCCATACCCGGCCAAAGCAGCGCAGCCACCTGCGCCTAGCCCGGTCCATGTCGCACCATACCGCGCCACCAGCACCTCACAGCCGGCCAAGTCTATGGTTTGCCGAGCCATCTCCGCGCCATGTCTCGCTAATGCTACTATGCCGCCCGCGCCAAGCCTGGCCTTGTCCGCTCCTTCCACGCATTATACCGTGCCATGTCCGGCCATGCAAGCTTCTAGCCAAGCCACCACCGCACCAAGACCGACCATATCCGCACCTCGCCATGCCCGGCCGATATCCGGCTAAGTATGCCTAGTGCCGCGCCATCTCAAGCTTTCACCGAGCCAATACCGGCCAAAAGCTTTTCAAGCCGAGTTACACCCGTGCCATCGCCAAATCATGCTGCTTTAAGTTCTTTGATCTTTTCAAGTCTTGATAAAGTTCAACTTGAAATTATCAAAATCATTGATGAAAATAGATTCATTGAGGACCTGTTGAAGGAATACACTCAAAATTCCTTCACCTTTGAAGAATAACCTTCTTTAAGGCAGTCTAGCCAAAGACCTTAAAGAAAGGCGCTTATTGGGAGGCAACCCAATATATTTTTACTAACCCTTAATTTTTCTTTGTTTTATTTTTCTTTTCTTTTTAGGATTCCATACCAAAGGAGAAAAATGAGCTTTCAACAACTACAAGAAATCGAATGGAGCTTATGCTTGGACTAAACCCATAAGTTTTCTTAAACCTTATCTCCATTTAATTTTTCTTGCAATGCTTTGATTGATTTTTCCTTGATATGCGATTCATATATAGATATAGATATAGATATAGGTTAATTAGGATTTAAAGATGCATATTATATTTTTGCTATGATTTCCACACTTGTTCATACATTGAGGACAATGTATCTTTTAAGTGTGGGGGAGAGAGTCTAATTGAGTTTAATTGCTTGGAAAATGACATAATTTTTTCGAAAATTTTGACAAAATTATGAATTTTCGTATATGTATTGATTGATTGATTTGATTCTGATTGATGATTACTTAGAATTCTTAAGAATGTTTGATTTATTGATTGATTTATAGTATGATATCTTATTTCTTAGATTAGGTATAATTGAAGTTTGTGATAATTACTTACCATGGATTATTTCTATGATTGCCTATTTCTAGAACTTGTGTTTAAATTTTTATTGAAACTACACTTATAAGAGTATTTTATGGATATGTCAAAAATAAGTGTGGAGAACTATCTATATAAGAAGGGTAGTTTAAAAATCTTTTTCATAAAGAAAGTGTTTTTCATGCAAGAGGAATAGAGATATCTTCTGTCTTAAAAAATTAATTAAAAAAAATTCCATTGTTGTCACTCTTCTCTTTAAACAAAAAGAGTTAGTAACCCTTGGGAAGAGGATAAGAGGCATGGATCGGCAGAAATATTGTCCCTCTAGAGTGCTAGTAGCCTCAAAATAAAAATAAAGGGCGTTAGTGACCCCTAATCATGGAACACTTTGAGGTTAGTAACCTCACTTTTCTAAAATCAATTATCCTTTGAAAATCATTATAACCCATGCGAAATTCTTGATTTGTATCATGATATGCAATCGTTTGAGTAGTGGAGATAAAGATGAAGACATAAGCTTATAGAAAGAAGTAGTTATAGGTATAGTGAATGATAAGTGATTAGAACTACTTTGATTATGGTTACTTAAGAATAAGGATGCTTGCTATAACTTGATCTAGTGAATTGGATACTCTTAATATTCTTTGTTATTCTGATTTCATGATTGAATTGATACTTGATATATGTATGTATTCAAAGTTTTTCAAAAGATTTGAACATAAGTGCATTAGCTTAAGTTTAGTGAGTCTCAATTTTAGTTTATCTACACTAGTTTGCTAGGGACTAGCAAAGATTTAGTGTGGGGGAAAATATGATCGAGCTAAAATTAGCATATTTTTATAGCTATTTTTATATATTTTTTGCCACTTTTATATATGTTTTTACCCTATTTTGCAAGTATTTGTGTTTTTAGGTCTTGAAGACAAGAAAAGTGAAAACTTATTATTTTTCACTCTTTTTGGAGCTATTTTGGAGACTTTTTACTCAACTATGGATTTGCAGATTCAAAGTTCGTATTTGAAGATTTCTTGAAGATATTTTGAAGATTTGAAGACAATTGAAGAATTAATTCAAGAAGTAAGAACTGAAGATTTCGAGTTTATTTGCAAAGGACTGAAGCCAAGCCCAGAAGAAGCCCGGAAGTTAAGGATTTTTGGATAATTTATATGGGATAATAATTAGCCCATATAAGTCAACAATTGGAGTTAAAATCCCAATTTGTGGGCTTAATATCCAAAGGAATATCCAAATCCCACAATTTCCTGCAGATTTGCGATTTAATCCCGGTTTCAGCGCAGTCTCGGTAGAAAGGCCATAACTTTCTACTCAGATGTCCGTTTTGAGCCTATGAGTAGCCGTTAGAAAGTTAATTCCGAGCTCTACAATTTTCCTTTGAAGTCCAAAGCCCAGTTCTGCCGTCTTCAAGCCCGAATCTGCCGTTGAAGTTTCTGCAGAAATCCAGAAAATTCCAGAATCCTATTTTGACTTGGATTCTACTCTAGGAAGACATCTAATCCAACTTGGAGACCAAGTCAGCCACTAGAACCGTCCTAGTCCTTTCCTAAGTTTAATATTAGTCTTTAGGTTATTCCTCCACTATAAATATCCACCTCCTGTATAACAAATACCACACACATCATAGATACACATAATTCTCTTTTTCTACCTTTCTTTAGTTTAGTTTTTCTCTAGTTTTTAGGTAGGGGAGTCGACACCCTCTCTAACCATAGAGGGGTGCGACAAACCTAGGTTTTCAAGGAGGAGAAATCGTTCCTCTCTAGTCCTGTAAGTATTCTTATGCCTCTCATGGATTTTCCTAAGTCCATGAATAGCTAAACCCTTAATACTTCTAATCCTTTGGTGAATTCAATCAATTGATTATGGTGAGATTTCTATACTTATCATTTTGTGTTAAGTTCTTGATGATAGTAGGCAAAACCCTGTTTTATTTTATGATCTTGAATCTTATTGATTTATGTGGCCACTAATGACGTAATTGGATAGATTTACTGCTAGTCAAATAAGGATTGAGCCCCAAGTTTGATTTATGGTAGCAAATCAGGTTTGTTTGATCGCTGCCTGATGGGCATTTGTCTATCGAAGGGCGAGAAATTTCTCTTCGTATGGTTCTACTTGTAGGCATGCGTGTAAAATTAATTGTTCTTAATGCTTTGTTTTTAAGCGATCTTTAAGCCCTGAGAAAGTAATCGATTACTGAAGGAATAAAAGGGATAACTGCAGCTTTGATCGGCCTCTTATCTAATATACATGTTGGATTTCCTATACCAGTTGTCAGTCAAGAATAAGATGCCAAATTCACCTTTTAAATCAATGATCCATAGTTAATCTGATTGAATCATACCATCGGAGAAGAAGTATGCTTTTTAATTATTGTTTGCTTTATAAATTGCCATAGATTTAGATCTAGATTTAATTTATTTTGCTTTATTTTTAGTTTAATTGCTTTATTTATAATTGTTATAATTAATCCCCTGTTTTCTAATTGATTTTTGGAAAAGATATATTCTTTGGAAAAGACCTTCACAATTATAACCCTTCTCTGTGGGATTCGACCCCTACTTGCCCTAGCTAGTTTAGTTAGTTTTTGTGGGGATTATTTTTATGATTGTTAAACGACCAATCAGCTCAGCTTCATCTTACGGAGCAATCATGAAAGCTTCCCCCTTAATCTCAAAACGGCGACGAGGGACACCTCCAAGTTTGCTTCTACGCAACTGAGCTTGAGGATCCTCATCTATTAGCATAGATGAACTTGATGGTAAATCGCCCCCACCGTCCACGAGAGTTTGAGAAATTGCTCCCTCATTCTCAATCGGAGTACTTGGTGCTTCCATATTTGGATCCTCTATTTCATAGAGATCTATCTCTTTCTCAACTTCACCTCTTCTTGAGAAATCTTTTTCTAAGAAATCCACATCTCGTGACTCAAGTTCAGTCACTGTTCCATCTCCATGCTCTCCTATGATCACATACCCTTTGGAATGTTCTGAGTATCTTATGAGGATACACTTTTTCCCTCTAGGGCCTAATTTCCCATCATTGTGAGAAGTTGTGTGAACATAAGCAGCTGATCCCCAAGGCCCAGAGTTCGTATGGAGTGGAAGACACTGACTTGGATGGTATACGATTAAGGACATAGGCTGCAATAAGTAATGCATCTCCCCAATACGAAATTGGAAGATTTTCTTGCGCCATCATTGACCTTACCATATCCAAGAGGGTATGATTCCTCCTTTCCGCCACACCATTTTGTTGCGGAGTCCTTGGAATCGTTAGCTGTCGCAAAATTCCCTTTTCATCACAGAGCTCCTTAAATTGCTCTGATAGATACTCGCGCCCTCGGTCAGTTCGTAAAGCCTTAATGCTTTGGCCTAATTGATTCTCAACCAGTGCAACATAACGTCTAAAGCAGTTTAATGCTTCAGACTTGTGGGGGATCAAATAGACATGACCAAATCGCGTAAAGTCATCTATATGAATGTGATGAAATAATTTGCTCCATGCCATGCCCTCATATTCATTGGGCTATAAAAATCAGAATGGATTAATTGCAATGGTACAGATACCTGTTTGGCTTTTCCAAAAGGTTTTCTAGTTGCCTTTCCAGCAAGACAATGTTCACATGTAGGTAAAGACACTTTAGCAAGTGGGCCCAATAAGCCTTCTTTAGCTAGTTTATTCATTCTGTCTTGACCTATATGGCCTAATCTAGCATGTCATTCCACAGAGTCATTGCAAACATCATCATGCGTAACAACTAAAGAAATCGAATCATCGACTTTATTATAGCTAGAATAATCAAGGTCCAAAACCACTAAACCATTTTGAACAAAGCCACAACCATAATAAGTTGTTCCAAGGAAAATATCAACTTTATTGCCCTCAAAGGCAAACCAAAAGCCTAGGCCTAACATAGTTATAACTGAAAACAAGTTTCATCGAATTTCCGGAGTGTATAGAACATCATGGAGAAGCAAGGTGCGCCCACCACGCATTTCCAGCTTGTAAGTGCCGATTCCAAGCACATTCACACTAGAATCATTCCCCATTTTCTGCTCCTACTCCCAGCAGGAATCCGACAAAACTCGACAAATCCAACTCTCGTTCGAGCTAAGTGGTCGATTGCTCCTGAATCCACAGTCCACATTGGAAAAGGATGAGCAACAAAATCATCATAAGTCACAAAGCAATCGGAACAAGACATTGATTTGGAAAATACCTTTTTCTTCGGCTCAGTGAAATCACGAGCGAAGTGGCCTTGTTTTCCAGAGTTATAACAAGCTATCTTAGCTTTATCCTTCTTACCACCACGCTTGCCCCTATGGCGCTTGGTAGTTCTTGCCTTTTTGGGTGCAGGTTCATCAGCATCACGTCTTCCAACAACCTTTCCAGTCCACTTGCGCTTAGGCCAAGATGCCTTGCGCGAGTTTGACTCAGCAACATTAGCAACACCATGAGTGGTAGGTTTGGCAGCCTTTAGGCGCTCATTCTCCAACTCCAGATGGCGTGCGATGTCCTCAAAGGTCCTAACACTCTCATTATGTGTCATGTTTGCCTTCACGTGCTCCCAAAAGTCAGGCAGGGAGGAAATCACAGCTTGAACCTGTTGTTCATTAGTCAAGGCAACCCCAACTGCACTAAGCTCGCATATCAAAGTCAACATCGTCCTCAGATGCTGTGTCATCGAGTGATTCGGCTTTTTCTAATAGGTATTGAACTTCAGGTTCAATTCGCGCAGTTTAGACAAGGTTGTCACCCCATAATTGTTCCTCAGGGCTTGCCACATCTCATGGGCAGTTTGATATTGCTCAAACTCACCAATAAGATCATTATGCATGCTGTTTAACATAGTAAAACGCGGACAACGATCTTTCTTCTGCCATTCTTGGTAGGCAGCAAGATTGCGACGGTGTTGAGCAGTGTTTCCTTCTTCGGGCTCAGCCATGATCTGATCAAGGTTCTCCAGGACCTCTTGTTCATCCAGGAGGTATTGGATCTTACATCGCCATATATCATAATTGTCGCCATCCAACTTCTCTCCTTTGTTCAGATTAGCAAAAACATTCTTAGCAGCCATCTCAAATACATTAGGATAAGCACAATGGATATTAATCTAATGCACCACAAGGTGTATATATATTTTGCAGCATAATTCATGTCAATTAATGCAAACAATACACTAAGGGTCCGTTTGGCCTAGCTGGAGCTTATGAAAAAAGTGTTGTTTGAAAAAGCTGTTGAAAAAAGTGTTGTATGAAAAAGCTGGTAGATTGTTTGGTTAATTAATAACAGAAGTACTTTTTCAACTAGATAAGTTGTTTGGTTAATTTTTGCAAAAGTGCTATTATTATGTAAGATTACTAAAATGGGCATTATATTAAATTTTTGGATTTTGACATTGTAGTATCACCTTAGCCTCATAAAACTATTTGATAAAATCAAAATTCTTAGAAGGGAATGGTTTAAGCAATTCTTGAGATAGAATGGTTTAAGCAATTATACTTTTAAAAATAGTAAATTTAATTATAAAGGGATTAAGGGTGTTTGAATTACGTATATAATCTAAAGTTCAATCACCTTACATATCATCTTACATCATATTGAAAAATATTAATACCATCCTCATAGTATCTTACATGTACATCAATAAACAATCATCTATTCAAAATCAAAGAAATAGCGATTTGATCACGAAGTTGACCCATGTCACTATCGTCCAATGAGTCATTACAATAATCAAATACTTCATCGGATGGACCATTTGAAGTGTGATTTCCTTCTTCATCGGGCATATAGTTAGGATCTTGATCACATTTATCAAACTCCTCATCTTCAAGTGCATGTCTTCTAATATAATTGTGGAGTGCCATTGTTGCAGCCACAAGTTTCTTTTGATTTATCAATGGATAGTTTGGCATGTTATACAATATTTGCCACCTATTTTTCCAAACACCAAATGTTCGTTCAGTGACATTTCTAACGGATGAATGTGCATTATTAAACACTTCATGATGCCCTGAAGGTTGACTTCCACATCTAAATTCAGGAATGTGATATCTCTCTCCTTTGTAAGGTGCTAGAAATCCTTTCATGTTAGGATAACCGTCATCAACAACATAGTATTTACCTAAAAGTAAGGTTACATTAATCAAAATAATATCAAATATAATGAACTATTAATGATTATAATAATAACTATATATTAACAAAAAAGAAAATATTTTTACCTTCAGGAGGATGTGGAAATACCTCCTTGCACTCTTCTAATGTTGTGGTTAAAATGCGTGTGTCATGTGCAGACCCAGGCCAACCAGCAACAACAAATGTGAATAACATTTCAAAGTTACAAATTGCTAGCACATTCTGAGTTGGATAACCCTTCCGGCCAATGTATGGTACCATATCATTTACAGGTACAACTGCAGGGATATCTGTTCCATCTATAGCACCAATGCACCCTTGGAAATGAGGCCAATATCTCTTATCATCACGAATTCTTTTAGGAACATCTCTAAATTGTAGGTCTGGTGCTTTCACAATATCAGTAGAAAATAAAGTTAAGCTATCAAGAACTTCTCTAAATTTCCTACTCACGGTTTCTCCAGAATGCTTGAATTTACTTTTGGACATTGCAATTATTTACTTTGTGTGCACATGTCCAAACAAACATTGCAACTGCCCTTTAATGCTGTCATATATTTAGTTGAACGCAATCCATAATGGCTTTCCAATAAAT
>AWWV01008026.1:0-11982 GCA_001974805.1 Corchorus capsularis
AGAGTAGAAGTCCTAGTATCTTGCTTCTTAAGTATTTATCATAATAATTACTACATATTGAAACACCTGTAGCAAATAATGCCAAGAATCTACCTATTTGTTGTCTTGCTTGCAATTTTCTCAAAGCATCAAGATTATTTACATCATCACTATCATCAGCCACCTCTTCTTGCATTCCATTACTGTTGTTTTCACCTAAACTCATCTGTGAACAAATAAATAAATAAATTTTTCAATAGATCCAACTTTGGAATATCGATAAGATTATAATTATACAAACATTCCAAGTGTCATCCAAATGTCATTAAAGTAGTTATGCTCACAAATGCAAAATACAAGAAAACAAAAGTCCTAATAATGACTATAATCTTAATGATTAGAGGTGGTTTAACTATCCCTTTCTAACTCTTGGTTAAGCCATGCCATTCACACTTCTGGAGTCTCCAAGGCAATAAACATTTCTCTATAATCCTGTTTCAGAAACAAGTGGGTGGCTAACATATACAACTTATTAGTTGGCTCCATTCCGGGAAGGGTCTTCAATAAGGCCATACACTCAGAAATACTACAACCAGGAGCATCATTATTCTTTGATGTCACTGTTGGAAGAGATGGAGAGTTATAACTCTCAATTGCTTCACATATACGGTCCAAAGCCTTTCACATATACATCGCATTTCCAACTTTTCCTTTTTTCTTCATTGTTTTTCCTTGTCCTTTCTTTTTTTCATGTCCATGCAAGACTTTCTTCATTCTAGAATCTTGAGAGCTCCTTGAAGAACTTCCTCTTAGCATGATATCACCTTCCTCACTTAACTTCTCTGAGTCACCGCTACCTTCTAACTCAATTCCATGCTCATCCTGTTCATTTGGTAAAACTCCAAAAGCTGGTGTCCATGCAGACTCACTTGTGGCAACCGTACTAGAAAACATGATTTCCATTTCCTTTAAGTTCTCCAATCCTTTCTCATGGAACTTTTTACAATCTGCATAAATCTGTAACATTTGCAAGTTGTTAATTTTGTGCAAGTAAAACTGATCAAAATAATTAAAATATTGTCAAGTTACCTCAAGTCTCTCATCCCACCATTTGTCACTAGCATCAATTGTGCCCTTGTTATAGTCCCATCCTAATCCTTTTTCCTTCCCTATCAATTTTATCCATAACCCCAATCTTTCCTCAATGCATCCCATTTATTTTTCAGTTGCTTGTACTCATAATTTGCTTTTGCTCTCATGTTGAACTTGGCAACCACATTTCTCCAGCCAATCTTGCTAAAATGTGTATTGGGCCTATTTCCTGCCTCAATCTCTTCTACACAAACTTGACAAAATATTTTTGTTGTTTGTTCATTCCATTGTGCTTTGGATTTCTTATCATCGGACTCGATAGATTCCATACGAATTGAGTTTGATGCATTTTTTTCCTTTTTTTCCTGACATCTATTCCTTCCAAAAATTGAATCATAAGGTAAATGATGTCTAAAACAATCATATGATTAAAGAAAAAAAAAGAAAGAAAGGTTGTTCAGAAACATTGGGTTTGAAAGCTAAATGAGCACTGATTATATAAAAATCTAATTACTCTACAACTATCAAATAACTTTAACTATAAACAATGGGTTTGAATACCAGGTGACACACTCATTAATCATTCATTCATATATACAGTAACTAAGCAAATATAAACTTTTGAACTGCATAAGTAGTGTGTTCAGAAACATTCTTAACCGATAGATGGGGAAGGCTAAAGAAAATCATATATCCTCAAGCCATTAGATTCGTGTCAATGAGAATGAATTAAGAAAAATAAAAATCAAAATAAAATCCTAATTAAGCTATCAGATTCATATATCCTTAAGCCATCATACTTTAATCCCGGTAATAATTAAGAAAAAAAAAACCCTCCTTCTGGTACTACAAGAGAAGCCATACTCTAAAATAAAAATTGCTTTAAAGAAATTGTAAATTAAAAAACAAATAAAATAATACCTCCAGAATGTTTGATTGATGAGAACAAAAAGCCCCAGAAGAATCGTGGGAGAGGTGGTAGATTCTCTTGAAGAGAAAATTTGTATTTCTTGATGAGAAATATTGAAGAGTTCCGGTTTAAAATGGATCAAGAGACGTAAATATTGAAGATGGTAGGTGATAAACGTTGGGAAGGTGGAAGACTTAAATTGATTAGAAATGGTTTTATCTGGAAGAGTTCCAGTTTAAAATGGATCAAGAGATGTAAATATTGAAGATGGTAAGTGATGAACGTTGGGAAAGTGGTTTTAAATTTAATTGATTAGACATGGTTTTATTATGAGGGGTAAGTTTGTAGAAAAGAGACTTTTAAAAAGTCTAATGGCCGAAGCTACAAATTTCTGCTTCTGCGTTTAAGACTCAAAAAAGATGTAAAGTGCTTTTGGGGGAAGATTAGACTTTGGAGTAGAGGTAACGTTTGGCCTAGCTTGTGCTTTTTGGAGTAGAGAAGCTTGGAAAAAAGCTGGGCCAAACGGGTGCTAATAACAAGATCAAAAAATCGCTATGCTCATAATCATCACTCACATATTAGCAATTATCAACATTATTTAACATAACTATGTACAAAATTTTAGTCTTAGGAGCGAAATCCCAGATTTCCTCAACTAAAACCTCTCACTCAATCATGGCATATCAATTGCATCATTTCATCAAAAAATATTGCATGCTACTTTATTCATAAAAATAATCATGGCAATATTTAATGCAATTTAGTCACATAAACATGCTTGAACAAATATGTAAGCACATCAATGCCATAATCAATATCATATACATGCCATATAAAATTCAATCATACTTCATAAATTTTCTGAAATATTAATAATAAAGCAATAATCAAAATAATATGAATTTTAAGGCATTAAATTAAGAGAATATTCAAACCACTACTTCTGGAGAACCAGGAAGCGCACCTCCACTCCCACTTCTTAGGACACATTCCCAGAAGTGCCATAGCAACTCCGGCCGCCCGAGAGCACCGGCCACGCGCCGCTGTCAGTTTCCACCAAATTATTTTTTATTAAAAAATAAAAATAAATTTATTTTAACTCCAAAAAATTTGAAAAAAATTAAAAAATAGGAAATGGTCCTGGGAGTCCGGTGGTGACAGTGTCAAAAACACGCCATCATGGACTCCCCACGCGCTTCCAAGCACGAGTGGGGCTGCAATTTCTCTATTTTTAACTTTTTTTTACCAGATTCACTCTCCGGAAGAGGCGCGTGCAGGCCACGCGCCACCTTCTGAGCAGATCCATGATCAGACCAAAATATGACATGTTTGTATGGTCATTTTCCTATGTCTTTAGGGGAATTTATGCTTAATTATGGTTGATTGTGTCTTAATTTATTAATATTTGTGATTTTAGGTCTTGAAGACAAGAAAAGTGGAAAAGCACCATTTTTCCTACTTTTTGGAGCTATTTTGATGGAATTTTGACATAAAGATTCAAGTGGAATTTTCATGAAGATTTTGGAGATTTTATGTTCGTGATCGAAGACTCTTTGAAGTTTATTTTTATACTTGAAGAAGCCATGAAGATTAATGCTACAAGTTTCCAAGGTGATAATATTAAGGACATAAGTCAAGTGAAGAAGAGATAACTTGCTGACGGTTTCTCTAGATGACCTGGGCGGCTAGGCATTTTATCTGGGTGCCCAGGGACAGTCGGGCCTGCCAAGTCCAGCATAAGTTGGTGTTTTCCTCTTGAAGCTTCTCCAATTGATTCCGATTTCAGTGACACTTTGGGAGAAAATTCATAACTTTCTCTATAGAGGTCCAAATTCGATGATTCAAGATGCGTTGGAAAGTTAACTCCAAGATCTACAGCTTTGTAGAAGACCTCGAAGCCCAGTTTTGCCATTAATATGGTCAAAAATGCCCCTAAAGTTTGCGGACTGATGCTGTCTTGGGTTAGATTTCGGGTTTTCTCTATTTTCAGCTCATCTAAGCCGTTGGATTTCACTTGATGACCAAGTAATTAGCCCAGCACGTTTTTAAGAGTTCTAGATCGGTTATAACTCTAATTTTAACCCTAGGAGTCTCCTATAAATAGCCACCTTTAGTTGCAAAACCCTAAGCCAAGCTAAGCCTATAACACATAACGTAAAACCCTCTCTTTTTCTCTTATTTTTGGCAGCAGCCTTGGTTAGGTTTTCTTACTTTTCCTCCATGGGTTGTTCTCAATCCATGGAAGGCTAGTTTTCTTTATACTTCTATCCTTTTTTGGAGATTTTAATCAATTGATATGGGGAGATTCTGCGCTTATAATTTGCTATGATTTTCTCTTTTGAAAAACATATTAATTCCTGTTATAATGATTATGATTATGAATTTTATTGCTTTAGATGTACACTATTGTCAATAAGAGGATTAATCTATTGTTTTTATTGGGTTGAAACTTAATTGGTATGCCTAATAATTGATACAAATTGATTACCCCTCATCAAGGAATCGATGGAATTAATAAGTCTTAATAACCGAGGCGTAATAGTTTGGTTATGAGTTTGATTTTAATTTATTAAGCATGTGTGAATCTATAATTGTTCTTAATGTTTTATTCATGTGTATGAGGCGTAATAGTACAGATGCATGAATAATAGGGTATTCTTTGTGCCGAACAGAGTGAGATTAACTATTTAGCATGTTAGGGAAATCTATGGAGTGAAAGCGGTATAGAGGAACCTAGATCAATTATTCTTAAGAGGTTATTGAATGAATCTTGCTTGATATTTTATATTTAAAATAAAATAGATTCTTGCCTAATTCAATAATTTGGTTGTACTAAATTTATCTCTCATATCGATGATCCATATCTCCTATTGATTAATCTTTACCAAAAATAGGATGAAAGTATGCTTTTTAATTGATTGTTTTCTAAATTACTTTCTTAGTTTTCTTAGTTAAGTATTTTATTTTAAATCCTTTTATAAATTTACTTTAGTTTTAAATCCCTCTTTTTCCTAAGTGTTTTTAAAGTATTTTTTCTTTCAAAATTATCTGTTTCACTTCTCTCTGTGGGTTCGACCCCTACTTGCCCTAGCTATCTAGTTAGTATTTGTGGGGATTTATCTTGTGTTTTGTTGACGACCGATCACAATTTTGGCGCCGTTGCCGGGGAGAAGGAAGAAACAACAAGGATATTTGAAGACAAAGACACGCCAAAAACACCTAAGAATTTCTTTTCTTAATTTTTCTTTTATTTACTTTCTTTTTATTTTTTTTTGATTACTGAATTTGTTTTAGTTTTGTTTTTCTTTAGGAATTGTATGCCCAATACGATAAGTAATGGTACAAAGGACTTAGAATATAATTCTGAGCCTGAGTGCTTCATCTTTTCAAAGAGGAAGGAACTTTCTAATGCGCCAAGGGCTTATCATGGCTTAGAAGGGTACAATGGAGCCATTGGAGATCATGTCTTGGATAAACTTGGAGATGTCTTGGAGATTCAAAATGATGCCACGGATGATCCCGGATTGAACACAAGCTTGCGGAGCAAGGAGTTGAGGACCGGCCACCACCACATGGAGCAACCGGCCATGACCGGCCAACGCATGGGACGCCACACGAGACATCGCACAAGCCATCCGGCCACAACCGGCCATCGCACGGGCCAACGCATGCGCCATCCGGCCATTCGATCCATTAGCTATTCCGCAAGATCCAATGACAAGGGCTCGGGCTAAAAGGTTCAAGGAAGCTTTATTGGGCTTTGTTAGATCTCATCTTGGAGGTTTAGAGTCCATTGAAGACCAATTGGAGGGCATTGAAGTCGACATCACCAAGAATATTCCCATCGATTCCAAGTTGTTCACTTTGCTTGAAATCGATGAGCATTAGGCTTAGTATTGTGTAATTCGGCCTTATGAGCATTTAATTTATCTTAGTTTAGTTAAATTATTTAGTTTGGACCTTGATTTGGATTGGGCCTAGTTAATTAAAGTCCAATCCTCATCTATTTTTCCTATTGGTTGTAATTTAGGATAGTCTCTAGAATATTCTATGTGTGCCGCCCCTTATAGGATTAGGAGATGGTTTGGAGTAGTTTATGCGCCACATCCATCCCCTATATAAGGGCTCTTTTATCTCTTATAAACATAAGTCAAGTTAATCAATAAAGTTGAGAGGTTTATACCCATATCGATTTCTTTGGCTTCATTGTTCTAGTTTGAGCAAACTTAGGGTTCTTCATCTTGTAGAGTCCTAGCAAGCAATTAGGTTGAGATAACTTAGTTGTTTGTGAATCTTGTGATCTTGAGAATTCAATTGCAGGTCTAATTGAGTGCTTAAGGCCGATGAAAGAGGAGGAATAGCCTTGTGAAGGTCATCGACATACAAGTCTAGGAGTTGAAGAAGTTCAAGTCGACTTTGGTGGATATTCAAAGGGTGGATTTGAATCTAATACAACTAGATTCGTATCAATTGGTATCAGAGCATAGGTTGTCATCTTCAATCGGTAAATCTATCCTTCTATACATCATTCATCAAGTTTTCATCCATCAAACTTCATCTTGTTCTTATCGCACCATATAGTTCCAAAAATTCAGAAACTTTAAAAATTCATAGCCGATTCATCTTACATCTTTTTGCTTTGAAATTTCAGATTTGAGTCCCTTATATCGAAAAATATAAAAAATTAAAAAAAAATAAAAAAAAATTTCAACCAGAAACTTGTGATTTTTGTTCTGGATTCGTTTGAGCTCGGAAAGCTGTGAAATCTGAGCTTTACACTTATTTTGGTGTGATCTTAGGTGTTCAAGTGCAGGTCGACTTGGAGGTCTAAGGCCGACGAACGAAGGAAGATTTATCAAGTGAAGATTGTCGACATACTCATCTAGAAGTTTGGTGATTCAAGTTGATCTTAGGCGGGTCTCTAAGGTGGATTTGGACCAACATACAACTAGATTCGTATCAATTCGTATCGAGTTGATCTTTTGGTGTGATCTTTCTGGGAAAAATATTGAAAAAAATCAAAAAAATCTGTGCTGTTATCGATTTTTTTCAGGAACTAGGGTTTTAGTTTGGGAAATTTGGGGATTAGGGTTTTCTTGTGCAATTGATCTACTTAGTTGCAATTTGCCCTAATTGATTGTGTAATTGAGATCCTTGGGTTACTTTTGCTGTGAATTGAGATTTGATTTGAAGAATTTCAGGTTACAAACCCTATTGGATTCAAGTGGTACAAAATATGAGACAAGTGGTACTAGGGTTTATGCTAACCAATTTTATATTGTGATTTGTGCTTGAATTGAGTTTTGTGCAGCAACTTTGGAGAAGAATTTCGACATAAGGAGCCTGCATTAAGTGGTTTGGTTTTGTTTAAGATCACTTTTCTTTTGATTCACAAATAACTTTGCTACTAATTGTTTGTTCCTCAAGTAGGTCACGAGAAGAAATGAGTGCTCTAGGAGTTGCTCTTATTAGGCCTATTGAAGCTAGTAAAAGGCAAATCTTGTGAGATCATTAAGAGAGTAGTGGACAGCCAATCCATAGGACTTGAGTACAAACACGAGAGCACAAGTCAAAGGTATAAGCACACACACACACTTGTGAGGATTTTTACTACTAATCTTTGTTCTTTTTGTAGGTATTATGGAAGGAGAACAAGAACAAGCCAACGTGGCTGCTATGTTGCAAGCTCTAATGCAACGTTTGGACAATATGGATACTAAATTCGATGCCTTGGCCGCTGATGTCCAACAAGTAAAGGATGGCCAAAATCAACAAGCTCAACCACTTCAACAAAGGGCTAATGCCGCACAAAACAATGAGAGGATTCATCTTCCACCACCAAGGCAAATTGCTAGAATCCACCCCATGGAAAGATTGAGGCAACAAGAGCTTGGAGGCCAAGCAATCAATGAGAATTTGCGGCCTAGGAGGGGAATCGAAAGAGAAGAGGTTAAAGACAACATCAAATACAAGATCCCTAAATTCAATGGGAGAGGGTTACCATCCGATTACTTGGAGTGGGAGTCAAAATTGGATATGTACTTCGACTACTATCCTCATGCCGAGCCAAAGAAGGTGCAAATTGCTACTCTTGAATTCACGGAGAATGCTTTGAATTGGTGGAATCAATTAGTGCAAGCAAGAAGAAGAAATTTGGAAAGACCTATTGATACATGGTTGTCGTTAAAGAGCCTTATGAGGAAAAGGTTTGTTCCAAGCTTTTACACAAATGGTCTCTACCAAGAGTTGCAATCTTTGAGGCAAGGAACTAGGAGTGTTGATGAATACTACTCCGAGATGATGTTGTTAATGTCTAGGGCCGAGGTTGATGAAGCTCCACAAACTACTATAGCTAGGTTTATGGCGGGATTCAATAGAGAAATTCATGATATTGTGGAGATGCAACAACACTATGATGTTGAGGAATTACTTCAACATGCTTTAAAGGCCGAGAGTCAAGTAAAAAGGAATAAAGAAAAGCTTTTCATCATCATCAAGCTCATGGAAAACTCCAAGCAAGAAGGATGACAAGTCATCAAAAGAAAAGGAGTCTGCGCAAAAGGGTGTTACCCCTAAAACCGATTCTAAGTCTTCATCAAGTTCATCTTCTAAGAACTATGTAAAGTGTTTCAAGTGTCAAGGATATGGACACTTTGCAAGGGATTGCGTTAACAAGAAAGTTATGCTTACTAATGACCATGGTGAAATCGTAAGTGAAGATGAGGATATTGCACTTGGATCAAGTGGAGATGGAGATGATGAAGTAGAGGTACAAACCGATGATGATGATAGTGAAGGTTCAACACCGGCATTCTTGAATTTAGTTGCAAGGAGAACTTTAAGTGCCTATGTTAAAGGAGATGTGCAAAATCAAAGGGAGAATTTGTTTCATACTAGGATGTATGCGAATGGGAAGCCTAGTAGTGTGATCATTGATGGAGGAAGTTGCACAAATATAGCTAGTGTGTATTTGGTGAAGGAACTTGCGTTATCCACCAATAAACACCCTAAACCCTATAGTTTAGGATGGTTCAATGATAGAGAGGAGATTAAGGTTAACAAACAAGTTTTAGTTTCTCTTTCTTTGGGCAGATACAATGGTTAGGTGCTTTGTGATGTACTACCGATGCAAGCATGTCATGTTCTACTTGGACGTCCATGGCAATATGACAACAAGGTCCATCATGATGGTGAAACAAATAAGTATTCCTTTATGTGTGGTAAGCGTCCTATTACCTTGATTCCTTTATCACCTCAAGAAGCTTTAAAAGATCAATTGAAATTGAAAGAGGACTTTGCTAAGATGGAATCTGATTTTAGGACTAAAGAAATAACTAAACATGCTAATTTGAATGTGAATTTCGTTGAAGGCAAAACTGATTTGGTTGATAAGCATGCTAGTTCTAGGAAAGTTGTTAAGGAGTGTATGTTAGCTACTAAGAGTGAGATTAAAGAGGCTTTACATGATAATTCTGTTTTGATCTTACTTTTGCTTAAGAATACACTTGTTGCTACTAACGACTTGGAAAGAGAGCTTCCAAGCAATATTGTTTCTCTTTTGAGTGATTATGTAGATGTGTTTCCGGAGGAGATTCCTAATGGGTTGTCGCCGATAAGGGGAATTGAGCATCAAATTGATTTCATCCCTGGAGCGCGAATTCCAAATAAGCCAGCTTATAGGACAAATCCTGAAGAAACAAAGGAATTGGAGAAGCAAGTTAGTGAGCTACTTCAAAAAGGTTTTGTGCGTGAAAGCCTTTCTCCATGTGCCGTTCCTGTGTTGCTTGTTCCTAAGAAAGATGGGACTTGGAGAATGTGTGTTGATTGTAGGGCAATAAACAACATAACGGTAAAGTATCGTCACCCTATTCCTAGATTAGATGTGATCGAGCTCAAATTATGCATCTTTTTATAGCTATTTTTATATACTTTTTGCTATTTTTATATGTATTTTTACCTTATTTTGTTAGTATTTGTGTTTTTAGGTCTTGAAGACAAGAAAAGTGAAAACTTATTGTTTTTCACTCTTTTTGGAGCTATTTTAGTGACTTTTTACTCAACTATGGATTTAGTCATTTGGAATGAAGATTTGAAGATGCGAAGTTCGTGATTGAAGATATTTCGAAGATTTAAAGACAATTGAAGAATTAATTCAAGAAGTAAAAATTGAAGATTTGGAGCTTATTTGCATAGGATTGAAGCTAAGCCTAGAAGAAACCCTGAAGTTGAGGATTTTTGGATTATTTATATTGGAATATACTCAGCCCATATAAACCTATAATTGGAGTTAAAATCCCAATTTGTAGGCCTAATATCCAAAAGAATATCCAAATCCCGCAATAATCCCGCAGATTTGCGATATAAGCCCGGTTTCAGCGCAGTCTTCGTAGAAAGGCCATAACTTCTGATCATATATCCGTTTTAAGCCTATGAGTAGCCGTTGGAAAGCTAACTTCGAGATCTACAACTTTCTTTTGAAGTGCAAAGCCCAGATCTGCCATCTTCAAGCCCGAAATCGACATCGAAGTTCCTGCACAATTCCAGAAAATTCCAGAATCCTCTTTTGACTTGGATTCTACTCTATGATGACACCAAATCCAACTTGGAGTCCAAGTTAGAGCCTAAACCGTCCTACCCTATTCCTCCACTATAAATAGCCACCTCCTGTATCACATACTACACAATTCTACACATCATAGATTTAGTTTATTCTCTTTTTCTACCTTTCTTTAGTTTTTAGGTTTTCTTTAGTTTTAGAAGAGGGAGAAGTCGACACCCTCTCTAGTCATAGAGGGGTGCGACGTCCCTAGGGTTTCAAGGAGGAGAAATCGTTCCCCCTTTGTTCTGTAAGTATTCTTATGCCTCTCATGGATTTTCCTAAGTCCATGAGTAGCTAAATCCTTAATACTTCTGATCCTTTGGTGAATTCAATCAATTGATTATGGTGAGATTTCTATACTTATAATTTTGTGTTAAGTTCTTGATGATAGTAGTCAAAACCCTGTTTTAATTTTATGATTCTGAATCTTATTTGAGTTACGTGGCCACTAACGATGTAAGAGGAAGATCTATGGCTAGATCAAGCTTAGAATTAATCACTCAAGTTTGATTGTATGTAGCAAATTAAGTTTGTTTAATCGCTGCTTAATGGGTATTTGTCTATCGGAGGGCGAGAAATTTCTCTTCGTATGGTTCTACTTTGTAGGCATGTGTGTAAAATTAATTAATCTTAATGCTTTGTTCTCAAGTGATCTTTAAGCCCTAAGAAAGTAATCGATTGCTGAAGGAATAAAAGGGTAAAAGGGATAACTGCAGCTTTAATCGGCCTCTTATCTAAAATACATGTTGGGAAACCTATATCAGTTGTCAGTCAAGGATAAGATGCTTAATTCACCTTTTAAGTCGAGGATCCATAGTTAATCTGATTGAATCATACCACTGGAGAAGAAGTATGCTTTATAATTATTGTTTGCTTTATTAATCTGCTTTAGATTTAGATCTAGATTTAATTTGCTTTGCTTTATTTTAGTTTAATTGTTTTCTTTATAAATTGATATTCACAATCCCCTGTTTTCTGTTTGATTCTTGAAAAAGATATTTCTTTCTTTTTATTGTTCATCACATAACCCTTATCTGTGGGATTCGACCCCTACTTTCCCTAGCTATTCTAGTTAGTTATTGTTGGGATTATTTTTATGGTCATAGATAACACGATCATAAATTTTGGCGCCGTTGCCGGGGAAGGGAATTGAATTGAGAGAAAGTGAAGAGAGATTAGATCCAAGAATTAGTTTTTGTTTTTTTCCGTTTTTTCTAAAAAAAAAAAGTTTTTCCGTTTTTCCGTTTTTTCTAAAAAAAAAAATATTTTCCGTTTTTAATTTTAGGGTTTCCGATTTTCTTTAAAAAAAAATTTAATTTTCCTTTTTCCGTTTTTCCTTTTTTTAAAAAAAAATATATTTTTATTTTTCTGTTTCTGCTTTTTATTTAAGAACTGTTACTGC